>JASFAX010003841.1:0-41304 GCA_030737875.1 Allium sativum
CTAAGTGAGGTCTATCTTCGCTGCCGGGTGTCCTCACATCATCCCAGGGGATCCCATGTCTCAAGAAAATTCTCTTAAGCTTTATGTCATCGAGTTTGGAAGCTAGAGAGTCTGTGAATTTCTCTATTTCTATTGCACCAGGGACTTCGTCGGGAGCTCGGCCATCTACCTCCGATTCTTCATCAAGCGAGGTTCTCTCAGACGGATTCGATTCTGTTTCTGCCTCATATTCGGATCCAGAATCCGCACCCTCTGGATCAGATGGAAGAACCTTGGGGTTGAGATGCTCATACCCCTCGGGATCCGTCTCTGTGTCAGATCTTGAAGGGGAATGATTATCCGACATTACTGTTTAGGCGAGTAAACATGAGAAATAAAATTATAATTACCCATCCCCCCTGTGTGTGCAAGTGCCGGTGTGTGCTTGTGCGTGCATTAAAGAAAATTATGAAGGTCAAGAAAATCATCGAGACATTGGTCGTTGTTCAATTATGTTGTCATCCAGTCCAGAAAGCCCCACATCAAGGCTCTAGCCTAACTGTCCAAATTCTTGTTATAACAGTGTATTGTTTGAAGTTAAAAACATGTTTGGATCGTGGGTTGAAGACTCGTTTCGCTAGAGGGGTACGATTGGATCGCGGGACGGATGGATCGCCCTCATTCAGGTCGCACTCACTGGAATCGTATGCATCCTCGGATCGTGAAGCCGTCACCTCTTGGAAGGCAACGTCGGTTTGTGATACTTCTTCGGATCCCGAGATTGGGGTTCGGATCGTGGCATATGGCTGGATTCACGAGACAAGCATGAATCAGAGACAGACGCTAACTCCCAGGAATGCTCCAGATCGGGTCGCTATATGCTCGTAGCGATCCGCTCCCTCATCACATCACCGCGATTCACTGCTTGCTCTCCAACTCCAACTCCTTCCATTTACTTCCTCCACGATCCGCTCCCTGGCCACTGCCACGATCCATGCCTCCGCCATCATCACGGCCCCTTGTCTCGCCGCTGACCTTCTTTTACTTCCTCTTTCCTCCTCACCCACGATCTGTGCCCAAACCTCGCTTACGATCCGACCTGCTCAACTCCTCGCCCTTCTTCTTCTTCCTCCTCCAGTCTCCTCTCCACCTCCGAGCTAAAATGACGAGATTAATGGCTCCTCATCGTCCTTTAGAGCCTTGACCACCGACAAAACTCACCATTTTCCCACTTAAACTAGTCAAATTGGAAGGAAACAAAGGGGGGAGATGCGTTAGAACATTTCTAGCAAGACTACCTGTTTGTTTTAGTTTTAAACGAGAGAAGGAATTGCGAACTGAAGATTGGAAGAAGAAGCTGAAGGCTGGCGGCGGCGAAAAGAAAAAGGGAAAAGAAGGAGGAAGGCTTGATTTATATAGGGAAAGCAGTGACCATTCGCCTTCTTCTGCTTGTCTTACTCGATCCGAACGGGCCGCGAATCAAGGCCCATCACGCTTCGTGTAGAAGCCTGCTCGATCACTGGATCGTGACGAAGGATGTACTTACGGATCGCGGTGACATGGAGCGATCCGAACCAAAAAAAAGAAAAAAAAGAAAAAAAGAGATAGGGGTGTAAGAGTAAACCACCAACTTGATTACCTTTAAGAAAAGTGGCGAAAACAATTAGGTGGTTGGAAAGTTAGAAAAGCTAGGGTTTTGTTTCAGAAAATTCACAGTAAAGGAAGAAGAAGGGAATGGAAGGGACGAGTCCAACTTATATAGGTGAAACGGTGACCGTTGCTCTCTCTTCTTTTGTTTTATTCAGACTGAGCGGGCCGCAAGTTGAAGCCCATTTCGATCCGCAAACTGAAGCCCGTTTCGTAGAGAAGGCCACCACGTCCCGCGGAACAGCCCAAAGTTTCATCGCGTGAAAGGTTTGTGCGATCCGACCTGGTCCAGCAACACACAAAAGCGAAGATTCGTAAAAATTGATAAAAATCCAAAAATCTTACCTGATAAACTCAACGATGAGGTCTTCAAAAAAATTCCAGAAATGTGAATTTTCCGGCAAACATGGAAATGACTGAAGATTTATCCAATATTTATAAATATCGAAGGGATACAACTTTCTGAAGTGATACGACATTTCAAGCAGACACAACCGCTGATTCACACTGTTTGGTGAAAAGATGTTTACGTAACTTTGAAGCATGTTCCATCCTCGATAAAACATACTTCGAGGGGGCAAAATGTTGGCTAGCTTTTTGACCAAGCCACTAAGGTTCACACACAAGAAGAAAGTATGGAACTACATTCCTCAAAGATCGGATCGCACACGCGGATCGCGCCTTTCGGATCGCCAGCGCAGAGCACGACCCGATCCGTCCAAGGGAGCACGACTCGATCCGCCCAGGGGAGCACGACCCGATCCGCACCTATGTCACCACCTCACTCCAATCCGATCCCTTGCTACGTGGCGAAACTTCTGACTTGTTCAAACCACGAGCGGGTCTTCAGCGATCCGAAATGCAAGGATCTCGCGACACCTGTCCACAACTGTCATATTGACCAATTCCTCCTCAACGCTCGATCCGATCCGATTTTCTCGGGATCTGCACCACGTGTGACCACGAACCTCCTGATAGAATCAGCTATAAATAGCCCAGAGACTGGCATTTTTCAGGATCTTTTAGCAGCATTGAGCACTGATTCCACCATTGTTGTCATACCACTATTTCTCATCAGTTTTACTTCGAGATTACTGAGAGAAATCATAATTGTAAGAGTGAGTTTGAGAGAAATCATTGATTGTACTAGCATTCAAAGTATAATCGATAACATATAAAGTGGACGTAGGCAAACCACTATAAATTCTGTGTGTTTTCTGCTTTTTCTTCATTCTCCAGTTATAATTCTTTACGAATCAGAACAATTTGGGTGTTAGGTCCAAAATTTGATCTAACAATACTGAAACAAACACCAAAGTGAGACTGAGTTTAATATTGATCCATGGTGTGTTGGCAATGATAGTGTGTCTCAAAAAAAATTCAAGATGCTTTTCGTTAGGGAAATTAATTTGTTTCCCATGATACATCAAAGACCACTGTTTCCAAGAGATAGAAGGGAAAAAAGCCAATGACCGTTATAAGACTGACCTGACCTTCTCTAAGTTGCATTGATCTGGTCATCCTGCCTTCCTCTTCTTACCACACCTTATTGTGTATAATGTGGAACCACTGACTGTTGATGATTCTGATGCTCTACTGCATCGCAGCTATTCATAGATCATAAGTAGAATTATATCATTTTATGTATAGAGAGTCGAAGTTATTCATATTTAATATATGTCAGTGTATCAGTTGTGTGATCATTATTGTATTAACAGTATGCGGCTGTGCTCCAAAATATCTAATCTCAGGACATTGCATACTAACCTTTTAGAACATCGAGACTCGTAATTGATTGATTAGCTTGTCTATCCTAATGATTGAGCTTCGGTGTTTTATCCAATTTTGAAATCCTACAAATAATACCTTGTAAATTATCACTTTGTTAGTCACAGAGTTGTATTAGTTAGTATTGTTAACATTCACTCAAAAATAGCAATAAATCATTTAGGAAAAACTGTCATGTATGTCATACGATCAATAAGATATATTTGTAATATTATTTTAGTACATATACCCCAGAAAAAGGTTATTTGGAAACTGAATGTAGATTATATTAAAATATGAAATGAAAATTGGGTAATATACTGTTAATACATGAAAATAATATGACAGTCACATCAAAAATGTATGCATAAGTAGATGAAAGATGCAGATTTACCATTTATACTGGCTTACAAACAAAATTTATACAACAGATGCTTATCAGTACCTACAATAACCAACGATGTTATAAATACATTAAAAACTGTATCACAGAAAAAACTGTACAGTGAAGAAAATTAGAATGTGTGGATTAATGAAAATCAACATAAAATAAACAGAAGTTAACTGCAGATAAGAGTAGAAATACAAAAGGAGCAGACCGAGAAGAAAAGGTCAGAAAAAAGCAATATAGCCAGACCATTTGAACAACACGGCCACGGCGAAAGCCTGAAATGGGTAGCGAAAATATAGAATACTAATTTCATGGTGATTTGATTAGCATACAGTCTACAGATTGACTACAATGAACAATTTTTTATATACTAATGCAATCTAAGAGAAGACCTGCAAGAATCAAACTCATGGCAACATGGGATTTGGGGAAAACTCATGGCAACTGTATCACAAACAAAACATACCTGTGGTAGGGGTTGCCAAGTGGTTATGCATAGGGGTTACTGATGGGTCGGGTTGACTGATGGCAGGTCTGACCCGGACAAATGATATGGTCACTCTTCTAGTCTTTAATGGGCAAACAACGTGCCTTGCATTGTCAGCGTTGTTTCCATGCATAACTATCAATGACCTGTGCATAAGATTGTAGGTTTTATTAATATAAAGAGTTAAATATGAATGAGAATGAATAGACCATACCCTTGTTTAAGTGGGAGGGTGAGAGAGCCCTTACAGATGCCATCAGGGTCGCACGAAAGCATGCACCCGAAGGCAAAAGTTATCTCTGATAGAACAAGGGTAGATATGGGAGTGTCAACGTTGAAGTAAATGAAGGTCTCACCTGAAATATTGGGTGTTAATAGGATTAGTGCAATCACCATGCATATCAAGTTGTAAGACGTACAAAAAAAAATCAGTTATGCATCAGTGATATTTATTGCCTAATGTTGTCTCAATAAAGTAGCATTACTTAGCATTATTTCATTTAAGCGACCATTTAAAGCAAGGTTAATACTTAGAAGACATATCAACAATAAATACAATATACAATCTGAATAAAAGCATGAGCACTTATGGACCATGGTTACTGCTAGACTATCATTTGCAATGTAAAGTGTAACAAAAAGAATCAACTGATTTTAACGATATTCTTTTATAGATGAGTAATTTCCCCGAACCTGAAAGTTTTCCTTTATGGCCTGCGAGACGAAGATCACTTAGAAATTCTGAAAGCTTTACTAGCTCTGGTCCACTGAAAATATCTTCGTAAAGCTTTAAACCTTTAACCACGTTTACCTGATATAGCAAAATCGCATTTATAGTAAGAAAAACAAAGACGGTTGTATATAACTGTTGTAATTGATCTGCTGTGAGAAACTTACCATATGCCCCTTAATGGGTTCTCTAGCCTGAAATCCTTTGATAGCTTTGATGCTTTCATGCCTAATTATGCAAGATTCATGGTTAGAACACAATTTTGTGTTGTCCCAAGTGTCCACTTCTTCTTATTACGAACCTGTGAAATTAAGTACAATCAAAGTGTAAGAATATGCAAATTGAATCTGCAAAATTCAAGTTTAAAATAAGAAGTCTTGTGTTTGATTCAAAAACATGAATGTTCTCATTTTTAACAGCATTTAAATGTCTATAAAACTGAAAGACGCCTGACGAACAAATGTTCAAAAACTTCATCAAATAAATTGTTCTATGTGTAGCACAATCTGTGCATGGCATACTAAATTCAAAAATGACAACAGACAAAAGAAGCAATGAAGATGATCATGTTGTCAAAATATGATCAGAGAACACTTGCAAGAATCAAACTCATGGCAACATGGGGTTTGGGGCACAAATTGCCTTATACCACAAGGGCAAAATTTTACTTACATGATCCAACTAAAGGACCAAATCAAAAGGTACTTTTATTTTTCATTGCTTGCATTTCACAAAGCTGTCGGAGGTTTTGGTGATATCCAAATTCTTAGTAGACCGAGGATTCGAGTGCCTTTTGATACTCTTGCAAATGATTACACATTGCTTGTTAGAGTTCAAGACTAACCGCGCAGTATGAATTTTGTGTTCATATGCAGCAGCATCCAATAAATGAGATTTCATCCACGTTAATCTCTTTATACATGGAATTGGGTCGCCTTCGTTGAGTTCCAATGAACAAAAGCAGGTTTTTTTTCTATACTAACCTATGTTAAATACACAATAAATGAATAAACCATACTTAAGATTAAATTAATCTACATTCACGAACTATGAAATGGTGGAAAAATGAATAAAAGACACGAAAGAGATCAATGTAGTATCCAAAGAAAACATTAAATATGAAATCATCAGTATCGATCAGTATTAATCAACTCATAGATCTATGCTATTCTATTCATAAATTGGTAACAATCAATGTAAAATTTATCATGAATTCATTTTGCTTTTACTAAGCTTTTACACGCTAGTTTGAAGGAAAGGACAACTTTTGGTGGTAGAACCCTGAATTAAATTTCTGAACGCACAATAATAATGACTAAAGTCAAGCGTCAATCTACAATTGAATTTCTGCAAGTATAAGGATTAAACTGTGCTCACATGGACACAGGTGGAAAACATACACCTTCAGACGCAACACATTTGAAACATGGTTTTGTTTATAGTTTATACAAGAAATGCTTGGCTAATAATAAATAAAACAATGTAACGAAGCTATAATGGACAATTGTGGAAGTTAGCTTATATGTACGAAGTTACAGTAAGCAAATGCATTGTATAGCCATTGACATTTTATGTCATATGCAACTTATACATGAAAATAGTCAACTTTACATCATTTATTCGTTTTCAAGTATAAAAAAATTGGAAATATGTCTCTCCGTGTTGCAGTTAGAGTCAAGCTTGCATCAGAGAACCTAAATTATAAATCATTATCCAGGCTTATCCAGTACTTATAATCAATCTATGTGAATAATCTGTAAAAAGCAAGCAAACCTAATCATCCCAAGCTTTATCCTTGTTGTAAATAGCAGTAGCTCCAAAACATCTTGCAGGATTAATCCCAATGCCAGTAATTGGAATGGTTGCCAAATGAACCATGAACACAGCAAACCCAACTGGAAGTGGAGCCAGCATGTAACACCCCGTATTTTCTGTGAACATAAAAGTAACAAAACAAAGTATACTTAATTTTTAAAAGAAGAATAAAAGGAAACGGGGTACGCCATTGAGTTCATCTTGGAATTCTGCTTGAGAAAGATTTCGAGTTTGCATAAATCGGACTCCGTATGAAGAAGTTATGGCCCTCGGAAGTTTCATGAATTTAAATAAATTAAAATAGCTCATATTTAAGTTTGAAATTCAAATCATACACCCGGGCTGGGCAGGAAATTTCCCGCCTAGGACCAAGTCGACTAGGGGATCGGCCTGGGTGTCGACCTGTGTCACATAGGTCGACCAGGAGGTCGACCTCCCCCCTATTTCCAGATCTGAGGACTGGTTTGTTTTTCTGCATGTGGACGCCCGTTCTGACCAAATTCGTTGATCCCTATGCTATTTAAACACCCCCAAACCCCACTTTATCTCCACACCAAACCATTGTGACGCTATGCTGCCTCAATTCAAATTAAAATACTCTACTCTGTTGAAACCTAAACTAGAACTAGTGCTGCTTCTTCTTCTTCCAATCGGAATAAGATTAAAAGAGAACAACTACAAGTTTTTTTCTTTTAGAATCCAACCAGGATGAGTACAGTTATTTTCAGATATGAAATTTAATTATGATCTTGACATGGTTATAAATCCGAATTTGAGATTATGCATATTCTTGTTTATAAGATCTGTTTTTCTGTGTAGATCTATCTTATTAATATTATAGTAACTATTCTGTATCTCTTCCCTCCTTCTGTTCTGTAGCCAGGCTACCACGAGCCTGAGCCAAATCTCACAAGAGATTGACGCACGAACGCTAAATTTGGGAAAAATAGTGAATGATGCATAATTAGACATGACTGATTTGTGACTGATTTGAGAAAAGAACATATTTTGTAATTTAAGATCTGGATCTGGGCATACTATATATGATAGTCTGTGATTTGGAAGAGGGAGAATTATTGTGTATATGACTTAGGCGCAAAGATCTATACTATAATAGGATAACTATTAAATGTTAATATGCCTAAATGGGGATTTTGGATATTAGGCATACGCTGAAATCAAAGGCTATAATTTGGCATAATTCGTATTGTATATCATGATTTGGGGTTTTTAGAGAACATTCTGTAGTGCGTAAATTTAACTAAAATTTGGGGCATATGTTATATTGTGAATTATGACCATAATTTGGGCATGTAAAAATTAGACTTAATTTTATGACTAGGCGAGGCATGTCAATGGAATTTTAAGGGATGATTAAATCTTTTAAGTTGCCTAATCTGCTAAATTTGTTGAAACTGAATACGGTAATTTGGGGTATGAATATCTATAGGCTCGATCTAAAATTGAGCAAAACAAGTTAATAGAACTTTGAATAATCTGCTATAACTTGTAAAGAAATTTAATTTGTTGAATTGGCATAATTAGTCTGATATTGGCATAATCTGTGAATGAATACTTTAGCCAAAAATAAGAATGCTGAGGCACGAGGTTAGACTCTGTTTGCGGTAGAAGCCTGCCCGGACCCAACCAGCTTAACTAGCAACCACAAAATGTCAGTCTAATGTAAGAGGTCGTAGGCATAACTAAAAGATGCTTAGACACAAGGTTAGGTTTGGGTTGTGGCAGAAGTCTGCCCGGAACCGCCCGGCACATCCAGCGGCCACAAGCTGCCGACCTATTGTGAGAGGTCTATGCATTAGTGATTAATTAATGCAAATCTAGGATAAATATGATGCCTAAAACGTGTTGGGTGGATAAGGTTAAATCAACTGGGCGGATGAATCTAATAAACCCGTTTCGTAAATTTGTAGGCCCAATACAAGGTTAGGTGAAACAATCTGTAAGTCTGTTAATCTGTATATCTGATCCATTAGTCTGAAAACTTGTTAACCTGTATGTCTGATCTGAGAACTAGTTAATCTGAACTTTGTACATCTAAAATTTGTAAGCAAGTTAATCTGAAATCTGTTAGTCTGGGGACACAAGGTTAGGAGGGGAAATTACTTATGTCATCTGTTGTGTGGGACCCATATTAGTCAGTAACCTTTTCTGGTATCAAAACTATGACCCAACACTAGGAGGGGTCCGGGGCAGGCTTATTATACTAATTGTAAGAGGTTCACTCTGATAATGGCGAGGGGTGTCGATGGCGCATTCCAACCGGGTCATGTGCGTGTATGGATCCGGTCTGCTCTGAGGATGTAAGACACGGTGATATCTGTAAATAGGTATGTGTCTATAGGTTGCCACTTTAGGGAATGATACACCCTTCTGTAGGGCCGGCACATGGTATTTATGTATTAGGGAGCCGATCTCTTGGGGTAGAATTTAGGGTACACCTAGTTCTGTTTGTTCCTATTGGTGTACCATCTGTTTCTGTTGTTGTGGTAAAGGCCCATTAGTTGGGGGTGGTAAAGGCCCATTATTAGCATTTTGTTTTTGTACTGTCTGTTTCTGTTGGGGTGGTAAAGGCCCATTAGTTGGGGTGGTAAAGGCCCATCATTAGTATTCTGTTTCTGTACCTTCTATTTCTATTGGGGTGGTAAAGGCCCATTACTAGCATTTTTCTTCTGTAAAGATTATTTTGTTTCCGTTTCCGTTTCAGTTTAGACATTAGGGTAACACCTAATCCTGTTATACTAAGTATTAGTACAGAGAAGTAAGATATAAGTTAGAAGCATATCTTGATCAATATCATTTTGTTTTCTCCTGTTTAACTTAAGCATACCTGCTACTGTTGCTGTAATCTCTAATACATCTTTATTTACATGTCATGATATTACTATCTGTTTATATGCCGAAAGTCACTAGACTCGCCAGACTTTATGTCTGACCTCGTTTTTTTTTGCCTCTTTTTCTTTCTTCCCCCCCCCCCCAGGTGCTCAGGGTGGAATCATAGGAGCTTGATTCATATCCTCTTTTCTTGAAGTTCTTGAAGTATTGCTTGGCTTTGACTCTACCGTCTTATGCCAGTTTATATTGGGGATTATGGTTTTAAAATTATGCATTCTAAAGGATTTTGGTATAAGATTGATACTTGTGTACTTGGGTTTTTGGTATTGTAATTTTGAAGAATGTAACCAAACTTATTTCTGTTTCTGTTGTAATAAATTTATAAAATTTTCAAGTACTACTTTATGTATCTGTCTTGTAATATTCTGTTTTGTTACTTATAATGCTTCATGGAAGCTAATGCATTCCCTTTGTGAATGACATTAGAGGATATGGGTTGTTACACTTTGTATCGGAGCTGAAGGTTACCAGATTTGATTAAAAAAAATTTGAAAACTATTTTGAAAAAGTTTTTTTTTTTTAAAAAAAAGAAGTATTTTTAAAAGTAAAGTTTATTTTGAAAAACATAATCCCCAAAAAGCCATATATCTATCTTTCGATTCTCCATTTTGAATCTCTTCCTTTTCTTTTCAGCATGTCTGGGGTACCCGAGATACCCGAGGGCATACCGATACCAACCTGGTTCAGACGGTATGTGGAGGCTAGGGACACCACCGTAGGCCCAGTAGACATTCCTCCTCCCCCAGCGGCAGCCGCTCCTCCTCCTCCCCCTCCCCGCATTGATACTTTTTCGAATATATGCAAAGACTTTCGGGCAATGGGCGGGAAACCTTTTCATAGGTCATAGACGTTTGTTGAAGTTCGAAATTCGATTAAGGAGGTGGAAGATCTGTTTAGTATCTTCGAGATAGAAGATGGAAGGAAGTCAAATTAGCGGCTTAGTTAATGAAGGACGAAGCCTCGTTTTGGTGGGAGGTCATGAATGGAGAGCGTCCAGTGGAGACATGGATGGACTTCAGGCATAGGTTCGAGATGAAATTTCTCTCACGAGCATAAGAGAATTTATACATGGAGAGGTTCTTGGCGTTGAAGAAGGGGAATTTATCAGTAAAGGAGTACGTTAACAAGTTCAATCATTTGGCGAGATTTGGCTTAGACTTGGTGAACACACCTAAAAAGAAGAACCTGAGATTTGTTAAAGGTTTGAATGAGCCGCTACATGGGTTGGATATGACCCACATTCCTATGGGGGCTACCTTCGAGAAATTGGTTGACATGGCATTGATGTATGAAGAGGAAGCCAAAAGTGAGAAAAAAAAGGAAAAGCTCGAAGGACCACAGAACAAGAAAGTGTGGCCCAAAAAGGAAACATAAAAGAAGGATGAAAAGTTTGAATATAAGAAGGAGAAAAAGTGCTTTACTTGTGGAAGCTTGACTCATCTGAACAAGGATTGCAGAAAGAGGAAGGGCACTTGCTTCAACTGTGGTGAGATGGGACACTTCACTAGGGACTGTCCGAAGAAACGAGGGCAAGGGCAGAGGACAGCACCTACTTCTGAAGGGCAGGTGAATGCTCACATGGCTGGTGGATAGGATAGAGATAGGAAAATTTCTATAGAAGGTTTAATTTCCTTATCTGATTATTGAGTTAAAACTCTTTTTGATTCTGGCATTTTTATTCTGTAAATAAGACTCTGCACTTTAATACTAGTCATGTTTCTGATCCCACTTGTCTCAAACACCATAAGGATTACGACTCATCTGTTTGTGATAAGTTGGGGGTATTTATGTTGGGCGTTAAGTTGACTATGACGCATACATTCTGTGTTTTGATAATCTGATCTGTACCAGTAGTCTATAAGTATCTGAATATTTCTGAAAAAGATAGGGGTTTTACTCAAAGCGTGAAGTATATTTCTAGTTTTGACATTGTTTAATGGGAGTAATTCTCTGAGTGTCAATCTGATGTTGATTTCGGTCTTTGGGGTTGATACTTAGAGATTTATTCTCTTAACCGATGACTAATTGGAACAAAACTTTTGTTTTAATTGTACTTGCTTCTATCACTCGCATGTATCCTATTGATCGAATCTTCGACCTTTACGTAGAAACTAATGGGTGTAAACATGTGTTTGAGACATGTTATGTTTGATGGTTGCAAGTGGATGCAAGTGGTTGCCAGTGGTTGCTCGTGGATGCGTATACACACACTAGGCAATAGATCGGCTCAAAAGTACTCTCATACTACATATGGACGTGCGCGCATTTTTCATTTTTTATGGATGCAAAATGATTGACTCATCACATGGATGTTGCATTTGGATGAATGGTTATTCACTCATATAGAAATGATGTGTATCAAATAGGATTTCTTGCATACACAATTGGACTCATGGCACTAACATGATTCGCATTTAGGAGGTCAACTGAATCAGTAGACCGCTTGATGTTTGCATTAGATAAGAGACATATACACACACTTTTGCATATGTTCATACAACGTTAAAAGTTTTTGTAACAACCCGTATTTTAATAACATGATATAATGTAAATCAATGCAGAATTAAATTCTAAAATCTGAATCAAGGGAAACAGGCTGTGCCATTGCGTTCGTCTCGGAAAAATACGCGAAATAAAGTCCGAGTTTTCGAAAAACGGAGTCCGTATGACCAAGTTATGGCCCAATGAAGTTTTCAGAAAATTCCAAGCCCGAAAACAGTTCAAATTCGAATTCAGATTCGAATTGCAACCAAGGCAGAATGGGCGGGAATGTTTCCCGCCCCAGGCAGGGTCGACACAGGGGTCGACACCAGTGTCGACCCCCCCCCAATGGGTCGACACCCATATTGACCCAGGGGTCGACCCCCCGGTCGGACCAGTTTTTCTGGTGCACCATTTGTGACATGTTGAGTCTTGCTCTAGAAGTTTCTGATGGGATTTGACGGACCTGATGTGTTTTAGGGTTAATCCTATGGTCTAAACTAACCCAATCACCTATAAAAAGACCCTAATACCTAGCCTAAGTCATCATAAATCAATCCTACAACTAAACTATGCCAAAATGTCTCTTGATCATGGCCTCCATCCTCTTCATGAAAATATGAGAGTTCCTAAGCTTGTTTGAGAGTTTCTAAGCTTGAATTAAGGCCGAAGTTCAATCTTTCTTCATCAAAGCAAGGACCTTTTGCTTGTTTCTCAAGGGTTTTCATTGGAGCTTGTCATTTGGGAGTGTTTAGAGTTGCTAGTGTGACTTCGTCTCAATCTTATTTTATATTAATTCTAGTCTTCATAGCATTGTAAGCCCTATTCTACTCTTAGATTTTAACTATGAAGTTAAATATGACATGTTGCAAGTTTGAATTTGGGCCTAAGTTTGATTTGTGCTTTGAACCTATCATGTTATGCATAGATTTATTCTATGTATGCTTGTAAAGCTATCACCTTGACTTTGTGGATTGAAAGCTATGACCTTTGTTTATGAATGTTGCATAAAAGCAACATAGAAACTCGCATAACCTTTATGTTAACTTGCATATTATGTTATATGCGAATCACTAGTCATCATTCTATGACATCTATGACCTTGTATCACCTATTTGCCAAGTTTGAATGTTATGCATGTTTTGAAGCTTATAATCCCTTATACTAGTCTCATGTTTGTGGCCAAATCACCTCATGCTAGTCTCATGTTTATGACTAAATCACCTTTATTCTAGTGTCATGGTTGAGGCCAAGTCACCCTAATTTGTTAAGTTTGATATCCTAAATATTTTGGGGCCAATATGCAAGTTATGTAGTAAACCCTTACCTAAATGTCACCATGTTTAACTTGTGACTAAACATGCCACTTTGCACCCACTTTGTCGTGTTGATATATCCCCTTCTTTTTGGATCTATTTGTGTTGATGTGAATATACGTGCGATGGGGAATACGTTATGGGTAGTTAGGCCAACTTAAAAGACATAAAACATAACTTGGTTGTGATTATGCTTGAAAAACATAATTATGGACATGACACTTAGAAAACATGAAATGGCCAACTCGAGGTTGGGTTGAGTTTGCAACGTAAAACTACCCGGAACCGCCCGGCTTAACTAGTAGTTGCAAACAATAGGACCCAATGTGAGTAGTTGGTCTTGTAGCACCCAAAACCCGAGGTTAGACTCAGTTTGCGGCGGAAACCTGCCCGGAACCAACCGGCCTAACCAGTGGTCGCAAACTGTCAGTCTAATGTGAGAGGTTGGGTGCATTAAGTTAATAAATGCCACATGATAGGGTTAAGTCATGGACCACTTGAATATACTTAACCACATGAACATGATGGGTTGATAGGGTTAAGTCAACATGGACACACTTAACCAACCCAATGCTTAGTTGGATAGGGTTAAGTCGTGAACCTTTTTAGGAACACTTAACCAACTTGATACATGGTTTGGATGGGGTTAACCACACTTAACCCACTAGAAAACCCTAGTTACGCGGTCCTTCTCAGCAGTAACCCACTAGGGAGTATCGGATACCCTAGGGACTAGGCTAGGGTGGGGCACGATTACTAGGCTGGAGTGTAAGCGACCAAAAAGATGGCAAAAGTAGGTGCACCATAGTAGATTCCGACGGACCATGGTCGTGCACATTGTCCGGGGATGAAAGGCAGACTTGGGCACCAGTAGGTTTTGACTGTGCGTGCTTGTTTCGTGTCAGTGGTTGACACCCTAGGGCCGGATACACCCTAGGGTGGACCTAGCACAGTCGACTACATTTCATGTTTGAACCGTATGACACCGACACTTGACGAGTTAGGCTTATAGGGAGCCGATCGACTAGACCGAGTAGTTGGACCTTGATTTGGGTCACCTCATGATATTGGACCTTATTGGGCCAAGGGATCAATTCTTGTTTACACTTGACATGGATTAGAATACTAGTACTATTGGTGCAACACTTAACCTTGTTTATTCGATGCCACATACTTGATCTATCTTATTATCTATTCACCATGCCTGTTTAGTTACCATCCTTATGTTTAATCTCAGTTTCTCATGTCCAGTTAACTTTATTAGTTTTTATACTAATAGTAGATAGGACTTACCAGTCTTTTTGACTGACCCGTTTTCTTTCGCCTCTTTTCTTCCGTTCCCCCCCCCCCCCAGGTTTGCAGGGTGGGAACACTGGTACCTAGCTGGATCTTTAGCTGCTTTTCTGGATAGCTCATGTATGGTTTGAGCATGCTATGGCTTTATTCTACTTTGGGGATAGTTACTTTATGTTTTTTTTTCCAGTTTTCAGTTTATGTTCTAGACTTTGTTTTATGGGAAAATAATGACCAAGTACTTTGATGTAACTTGACTATGGTTTTGAAATGCTAGTTTTATCCGCTGCTTTACTACTCTGTTTTACTTATATGTTCTGTCTTGTGATATCTTCATGCATGTTTACCCGGTTAAACGCCCCTCCAAAGCCAGTGTACTTGCAAGAGTGACCCTGGCGGAGGTGGGGTGTTACATTTGGTATCAGAGCATAAGGTTTACAAGATTGGGCAAAAGTTTTCAAGAAAAGTTTTAAAACCTTTTGAAAAACTATTTTCAAAACCGATTTTAAAGAAGTATTTTTCCAATAAAAAGTCTAGTTTATTTTAAAAGGCTATTCCCCAAAAGCCATTAGCACTATCCTTCGTTTCTTCGTTCTGAATCTATCCATCTTTTTCCTTCGTTTCAGTATGGCCGATAATTTTGCCATCCCGGAGGGTGTACCAGTACCTATTTGATTTAGAAGATACATGGAGGCAAGGGCGAATGAAGCCGGCCCCGCGGATATTCCTCCTCCTCCTCAGCATACACAAGCGGATTTCGCGGAGCTTTGCAAAGACTTTAAGGCGATGGGTTGCAAGAATTTTGTCGGAACGGATACTTCTGTGGAGGCAAGAAACTGGTTAAAGGAAACTGAAGACATCTTTGCTATCTTTGATGTGGAAGATCGTAGGAAAGTTCTGTTGGCGGTATGGCTATTGAAAGGGGAAGCTGCTTATTGGTGGGTAGTCACCACCACTACTAGACCAATTGAGACTTGGGATGAGTTTAGGAGAAGGTTTGGACTAAGGTTTTTATCATCAGCAGAAGAGAACCTTCAGCTGGAGAGGTTCTTATCACTAAAGCAAGGGGACATGACCGTTAGGGAATATGTGGATAAGTTTAATCAACTTGCTCGGTTTGGTTTAGACTTGGTTAACACAGCTCAGAAGAAGGCCCTACACTTTGCTCTAGGATTGAACGAGCCATTGCGCAGTTTGGCCATGACTCATATACCCATGGGGGCGACCTTCGAAAATTTGGTGAATACGGCCCTACTTCAAGAGGAAGATAAGAGTGACAAGAAGAAGGTCAAGGCAAATAAGTCTCAAGGCAAGAAGATAGACTCCGGGAAAGGAGGAAAGAACGACAACACGTCAAGTAAGAAGAGGAAATGCAACTTTTGTGGGATCAAGGGGCATCTGGCCAAGGATTGCAGGAAGAAGAAGAGGAAGTTAGGCGAATGTTTTCATTGTGGAGAGTCTGGACATTTTAGCAAGGATTGCCCGAAGAAGCAAGGACAGGGGCAAGGACAAACTCAGCAAGCAGGACCCTCTGGAGGGCAGTTGCAGGCTCTCCTCGCTCTTCCATCTCTTGATCGAGGTAGTGTTTCTATAGAAAGCCTTGTTTACATTTCTGATTTTCCTGTTCGCACTTTATTTGATTCTAGTGCATCGCATAGTTTTATTTCTTCTGATCTTGTTGAAAGTTTGCACCTTAGTACTTGTCTAGTTGAGGATCCCGTTTGTGTTTCAAATCCAATTGGGGGTTTCGCCCATTTATCTATGATTTGTGTGGATTTGAGGATTTCTATCTTTAGCATAGAATTCATGGGTAATGCTTATGTTCTCGGGTTCACGGGATACGGGTTGATTTTAGGCATGGATTGGTTGTCCAGTTATGGAGCCATTCTCGATTGTGGGCATAGGGTAGTGAGGCTTATGACTCGCCTTGATAATACCCTAGAGATTTCTTGTAACCCTAATGGGTCCCGTCATGTTATGTTTTCTTGAATCCCTCGACTCGTCTTTGGACAATCTTGAATCTGTGAGGGTGGTCCGAGAATATCCTGATGTCTTCGATGAGGTGAAGGGGTTACCCCCTAAACGCGAGATAGACTTCCGTATTTATCTTGTTGATCATGCCAAGTCAGTTTCATTTCCAGTTAGGCACATGGCCCCTCGTGAAAGAAGAGAGCTTAGTAAGCAAGTCAAGGAGTTGCTTGAGAAAATTTTATTAGGCGAAGCATTTCTGAATGGGGCGCTCTAGTGGTATTCGCTTCGTCTGTGTGTTGATTATCGTGAGTTAAACAAGCTGGCAAAGAAGAATAGGCACCCAATACCGAGGATTGATGATCTCTTTATCCAGCTTGTAGGTGCTTCTGTTTTCTCTCAACTCGATCTAGCCACCGGATTCCATCAGCTTAGAGTGGCTGAGGATAGTATTGATAAGACTGCGTTTAGGACTCCAGATGGATTCTTTGAATGGCTTGTTATGCCATTCGGTTTGACTAATGCACCCGCATACTTCGTGGACTTGATGAGTAGGGTGTTTCGGAAGTTCCTTAACAAGTTTGTGGTCGTTTTCGTGGATGATATTCTGATCTTCTCAAAAGACGAGGAAGAGCATGCTGCACATCTCAAGGAAGTTAGGGATACGCTTAGAGCTCACCAGTTGAAAGCCAAGTTCTCAAAATGTCATTTTTGGAGAAAGAAAGCTCGGTTACTTGGGCACATAGTTCCTAAGCAAAGTATAGCTGTGGATCCCGCGAAAGTGGTTGTAGTTCAAGACTGGAAAGCTCCTAGGAACGCAACCGAAGTAAGAAGCTTTCTCGGTCTTGCAAGATTTTATAGGAAGTTCATCAAGGACTTCGCTAAGATTTCAGCTCCTCTTACTAAGTTGACGAAAAAGGACTTAGCCTTTGAATGGGAATTGGAGTGTGAGCCTGCTTTTCAAAGGCTTAAGAGGACTCTTACCACAGCACCAGTTTTAGCTTTACCCGATGGAGGGAAGATGTTTGTCGTGAACACCAATGCACGTGACATGGGATTAGGCGCGGTCCTGATGTAAGAAGAAAGAGTAATATGTTATGGGGTTAGGCAACTCAAAGTTTATGGGAAGAACTACCCCACGCATGATTTGGAGTCGGCGGCAATTGTCTTTGCGCTTAAATCATGGCACCATTATCTTTTGGGCAAGAGATTCGAGTTATATACGGATCACAAGTCGCTCAAGTATCTCTTCTCGCAAAAGGATGTCTATGCTAAGTGTTGAGTTTGGAAGTAGGGATTATGTTCTTGGGCTTTGGGTTGATTCTAGGGATGAAGTGGTTATCCAGTAAGGTTACCATCCTCGGTTTTGAAAGAAGGGTAATTAGACTCTTGACTTGCCTTGGTAATACCCTCGAAGTCTCGCGTAACCTTTAGAGTTCTGTCAGGATTAGTTACCTAGAATCTTTTGACCCATTTATTGGAAATTAATGATCTATTCGATTAGTGTTCGCGGATGGTTCATAGAAATCATGTTAATAAGTGCATTTGGCCACATGGATTGGTATTTGTTTTCAAAGGAAAGTTCTTCTACGTGGAATACCTTACAGTGAATTTTGGGAAACCTTGCATGAAGTCATGAGTATACAGTTAAGTTAAGAACCGAGTATGCTAGAAAAAAATAAGTGAAAGTGAAATGAGAAGCGACAGTGAAATGAGTTCCAACTCACATTTCTGAAGTAGGAATTAAGAAGCTACGGAATTGAAAGGTTAAAAACGGTCAAAGCACAATGGAATTAAGTTCAAGGAAATGCGGCTTAGAAGGTTGAAGACTAGATACGCGCATCATATATCTTTTTAGGAGTATATCCTTGATCCCTGTTTTTCCGTGGAGCTTATTGTATACTATCTTCTCGATCTCTTTTCCTAATTAGCATTTCTTTCTTTTGCTATCCATGTTTACCTTGTTTATCTTGTTTATCTTGTTATCTCGTAATCGTGTCATGAGAACCTTAGTTAGAAACCCTTTGGATGAAACATGTATTTGAAACATGTTATGCTTGATGGTTACAAGTGGTTGCAAGTGTTTGCAAGTGAATACTCGTGGATGCATGATACACATTAGGCACTAAGATCGGCTCACACACTTTCATGTTGCATATGCATGAGTGTTTATGCTTATTCATGGATGAAAATTGTTGTGCTATCACGTGGATTTTGCATATGAATGAATGTTATGTGCACTCATGTAGAGATTATAAATTATGTTAGGAATTTGTATACATATGGACTCATTTCATTAACATACTATGCATTAAGGAGGTTTACTGAATCAGTAACCGCCTGATTTTTGCATTAGATAAGTACATATACACACACCTTTTGCATATGTTCATACAGCATTTAGAATCTTTTTAAGGACAATGGTTACTTGTGGATGATGTTTTGAGTAGACGGATGATGGATGGTAGGATACGTTCTTCCTAACTTGGAGATTTCGGGGACGAAATCCTTTAAGGAGGGGAGAATGTAACAACCCGTATTTTAATAACATGATATAATGTAAATCAAGGCAGAATTAAATTCTAAAATCTGAATCAAGGGAAACGGGATGTGCCATTGCGTTTGTCTCGGAAAAATACGCGAAATAGAGTCCGAGTTTTCGAAAAACGGAGTCTGTATGACCAAGTTATGGCCCAATGAAGTTTTCAGAAAATTCCAAGCCCGAAAACAGTTCAAATTCGAATTCAGATTCGAATTGCAACCAAGGCAGAATGGGCGGGAATGTTTCCCACCCCAGGCAGGGTCGACACAGGGGTCGACACTAGTGTCGACCCCCCCCCAATGGGTCGACACCCATGTCGACCCAGGGGTCGACACCCATGTCGACCCAGGGGTCGACACCCATGTCGACCCAGGGGTCGACCCCCCGGTCGGACCAGTTTTTCTGGTGCACCATTTGTGACATGTTGAGTCTTGCTCTAGAAGTTTCTGACGGGATTTGACGGACCTGGTGTGTTTTAGGGTTAATCCTATGGTCTAAACTAACCTAATCACCTATAAAAAGACCCTAATACCTAGCCTAAGTCATCATAAATCAATCCTACAACTAAACTATGCCAAAATGTCTCTTGATCATGGCCTCCATCCTCTTCATGAAAATATGAGAGTTCCTAAGCTTGTTTGAGAGTTTCTAAGTTTGAATTAAGGCCAAAGTTCAATCTTTCTTCATCAAAGCAAGGATCTTTTGCTTGTTTCTCAAGGGTTTTCATTGGAGCTTGTCATTTGGGAGTATTTAGAGTTGCTAGTGTGGCTTCGTCTCAATCTTATTTTATATTAATTCTAGTCTTCATAGCATTGTAAGCCCTATTCTACTCTTAGATTTTAACTATGAAGTTAAATATGACATGTTGCAAGTTTGAATTTGGGCCTAAGTTTGATTGGTGCTTTGAACCTATCATGTTATGCATAGATTTATTCTATGTATGTTTATAAAGCTATCACCTTGACTTTGTGGATTGAAAGCTATGACCTTTGTTTATGAATGTTGCATAAAAGAAACATAGAAACTCGCATAACCTTTATGTTAACTTGCATATTATGTTATATGCGAATCACTAGTCATCATTCTATGACATCTATGACCATGTATCACCTATTTGCCAAGTTTGAATGTTATGCATGTTTTGAAGCTTATAATCCCTTATACTAGTCTCATGTTTGTGGCCAAATCACCTCATGCTAGTCTCATGTTTATGACCAAATCACCTTTATTCTAGTGTCATGGTTGAGGCCAAGTCACCCTAATTTGTTAAGTTTGATATCCTAAATATTTTGGGGCCAATATGCAAGTTATGTAGTAAACCCTTACCTAAATGTCACCATGTTTAACTTGTGACTAAACATGCCACTTTGCACCCACTTTGTCGTGTTGATATATCCCCTTCTTTTTGGATCTATTTGTGTTGATGCGAATATACGTGCGATGGGGAATACGTTATGGGTAGTTAGGCCAACTTAAAAGACATAAAACATAACTTGGTTGTGATTATGCTTGAAAAACATAATTATGGACATGACACTTAGAAAACATGAAATGGCCAACTCGAGGTTGGGTTGAGTTTGCAACGTAAAACTATCCGAAACCTCCCGGCTTAACTAGTAGTTGCAAACAATAGGACCCAATGTGAGTAGTTGGTCATGTAGCACCCAAAACCCGAGGTTAGACTTAGTTTGCGGCGGAAACCTGCCCGGAACCAACCGGCCTAACCAGTGGCCGCAAACTGTCAGTCTAATGTGAGAGGTTGGGTGCATTAAGTTAATAAATGCCACATGATAGGGTTAAGTCATGGACCACTTGAATATACTTAACCACATGAACATGATGGGTTGGTAGGGTTAAGTCAACATGGACACACTTAACCAACCCAATGCTTAGTTGGATAGGGTTAAGTCGTGAACCTTTTTAGGAACACTTAACCAACTTGATACATGGTTTGGATGGGGTTAACCACACTTAACCCACTAGAAAACCCTAGTTACGCGGTCCTTCTCAGCAGTAACCCACTAGGGAGTATCGGATACCCTAGGGACTAGGCTAGGGTGGGGCACGATTACTGGGCTGGAGTGTAAGCGACCAAAAAGACGGCAAAAGTAGGTGCGCCATAGTAGATTCCGACGGACCATGGTCATGCACATTGTTCGGGGATGAAAGACAGACTTGGGCACCAGTAGGTTTTGACTGTGCATGCTTGTTTCGTGTCAGTGGTTGACACCCTAGGGCCGGATACACCCTAGGGTGGACCTAGCACAGTCGACTACATTTCATGTTTGGACCGTATGACACCGACACTTGACGAGTTAGGCTTATAGGGAGCCGATCGACTAGACCGAGTAGTTGGACCTTGATTTGGGTCACCTCATGATATTGGACCTTATTGGGCCAAGGGATCAATTCTTGTTTACACTTGACATGGATTAGAATACTAGTACTATTGGTGCAACACTTAACCTTGTTTATTCGATGCCACATACTTGATCTATCTTATTATCTATTCACCATGCCAGTTTAGTTACCATCCTTATGTTTCATCTCAGTTTCTCATGTCCAGTTAACTTTATTAGTTTTTATACTAATAGTAGATAGGACTTACCAGTCTTTTTGACTAACCCGTTTTCTTTCGCCTCTTTTCTTCCATTTCCCCCCTCCCCCCAGGTTTGCAGGGTGGGAACACTGGTACCTAGCTGGATCTTTAGCTGCTTTTCTGGATAGCTCATGTATGGTTTGAGCATGCTATGGCTTTATGCTACTTTGGGGATAGTTACTTTATGTTTTTTTTCCAGTTTTCAGTTTATGTTCTAGACTTTGTTTTATGGGAAAATAATGACCAAGTACTTTGATGTAACTTGACTATGGTTTTGAAATGCTAGTTTTATCCGCTGCTTTACTACTCTGTTTTACTTATATGTTCTGTCTTGTGATATCTTCATGCATGTTTACCCGGTTAAACGCCCCTCCAAAGCCAGTGTACTTGCAAGAGTGACCCTGACGGAGGTGGGGTGTTACAGTTTTACAAGGACAATGGATGCTTTTGGATGATGATTGAGTAGATGGGTGATTGGATGGTAGGACACATTCTTCTTAACTTGAAAATTTGGGGACGAAATCCTTTAAGGAGGGGAGAATGTAACACCCCGTATTTTCTATGAACATAAAAGTAACAAAACAAAGTATACTTAATTTTTAAAAGAAGAATTAAATGAAACAGGTTACGCCATTGCGTTCGTCTCGGAATTCTGCTTGAGATAAAGTCCGAATTTGCATAAATATGACTTCGTATGAAGTTATGGCTCTCGGAAGTTTCAGGAATTTAAATAAATTAAAACAGCTCAAATTTAAGTTTGAAATTCAAATCGCACACCCGGGCTGGGCGGGAAATTTCCCTCCTAGGACCCAGATCGACCTGGGGGTCGACCTGGTGGTCGACCTGGGTCACATAGGTCGACCAGGGGGTCGACCTCCCCCCTAATTCCAAATCCGAGGACTGGTTCATTTTTCTGCATTTGGACGCCCTTTCTGACCAGATTCATTGATCCCTATGCTATTTAAACACCCCCAAACCCCACTTTCTCTCCACACCAAACCATTGTAACGCTATGCTGCCTCAATTCTAATTAAAATAAATTAATGACGTCTCTACTCTGCTGAAAACTAAGCTAGAACTAGTCCTTCTTCTTCTTCCAATCTGAATAAGATTAAAAGAGAACAACTACAACCCTTTTTCATTTAGAATCCAACCAAGGTGAGCATAGGTATTTTCAGATATGAAATTTAATTATGATCTTGACATGGTTATAAATTTGAATTTGAGATTATGCATATTCTTGTTTATTTGATCTGTTTTTCTGTGTAGATCTATCTTATTAATATTATAGTAACTATTCTGTATCTCTTCCTTCCTTCTGTTCTATAGCCAGGCTACCATGAGCCTAAGCCAAACCTCATAAGAGATTGACGCATGAACGCTAAATTTAGGAAAAATAGTGAATGATGCATAATTATACATGGCTGATTTGTGACTGATTTGAGAAAAGAACATATGTTGTAATTTAAGATCTGGATCTGGGCATACTATATATGATAGTCTGTGATTTGGAAGAAGGAGAATTATTGTGTATATGACTTAGGCGTAAAGATCTATATTATAATAGGATAACTATTAAATGTGAATATGCCTAAATGGGGATTTTGGATATTAGGCATACGCTGAAATCAAAGGCTATAATTTGGCATAATTCGTATTGTATATCATGATTTGGGGTTTTTAGAGAATATTTTGTACTGTGTAAATTTAACTAAAATTTGGGGCATATGTTATATTGTGAATTATGACCATAATTTGGGCATGTAAAAATTAGACTTAATTTTATGATTAGGCGAGCCATGTCAATGGAATTCTAAGGGATGATTAAATATGTTAAGTTACCTAATCTGCTAAATCTATTGAAATTGAATACGGTAATTTGGGGTATGAAAATCTATAGGCTCGATCTAAAATTAAGCAAAACAAGTTAATAGAACTTTGAATAATCTGCTGTAACTTGTAAAGAAGTTTAATTTGTTGAATTGGCATAATTAGTATGATATTGGCATAATCTGTGAATGAATACTTTGGCCAAAAATAAGAATGCTGAGACACGAGGTTAGACTCTGTTTGTGGTAAAAGCCGGCATGTACCCAACCGGCTTAACCAACAACCACAAACTGTCAGTCTAATGTGAGAGATCGTAGGCATAACTAAAAGATGCTTAGACACAAGGTTGGGTCTAGGTTGTGGCAGAGGTCTGCCTGGAACTGCCCAGCACATCCAGTGGCCACAAGTTACCAACCTAATATGAGAGGTCTGTGCATTAGTGAATAATTAATGCAAATCTAGGATAGATATGATGCCTAAAACATGTTGGGTGGATAAGGTTAAATCAACTGGGAGGATGAATCTAATAAACCCGTTTCGTAAATCTGTAGGCCCAATACAAGGTTTGGTGAAACAATCTGTAAGTCTGTTAATCTGTATATCTGATCCGTTAGTCTGAAAACTTGTTAACCTGTATGTCTGATCTGAGAACTAGTTAATATGAACTTTGTACATCTGAAATCTGTAAGCAAGTTAATCTGAATTCTGTTAGTCTGGGGACACAAGGTTAAGAGGGAAAATTACTTGTGTCATCTGTTATGTGGGACCCATATTAGTCAGTAACCCTTTTCTGGTATCAAAACTATGACCCAACACTAGGAGGGGTCCGTGGCACGCTTACTGAACTAATTGTAAGAGGTTCACTCTGATAATGGCAAGGGGTGTCGATGGCCCATTCCAACCGGGTCATGTGCGTGCATGGATCCGGTCTGCTCTGAGGATGTAAGACATCGTGACATCTGTAAATAGGTCTGTGTCTATAGGTTGACACTTTAGGGAATGATACACCCTTCTGTGGGGCCGACACAGGGTATTTATGTATTAGGGAGCCGATCGCTTGGGGTAGAATTTAGGGTACACCTAGTTCTGTTTGTTCCTGTTGGTGTACCTTCTGTTTCTGTTGGGGTAGTAAAGGCCCATTAGTTGGGGTGGTAAAGGCCCATTATTAGCATTCTGTTTTTGTACTGTCTGTTTCTGTTGGGGTTGGTAAAGGCCCATTAGTTGGGGTGGTAAAGGCCCATTATTAGCATTCTATTTCTGTACCTTCTGTCTATGTTGGGGTGGTAAAGGCCCATTACTAGCATTCTGCTTCTGTAAAGATTATTATGTTTCCGTTCCTGTTTCAGTTTAGACATTAGGGTAACACCTAATCCTATTATACTAAGTATTAGAGCAGAGAAGTAAGATATAGTAAGAAGCATATCTTGGTCTATATCATTTTGTTTTCTTCTGTTTAACTTAAGCATACGTGCTACTCCTGTTGCTGTAATCTCTCATCCAGCTCATCCAGCTTTATTTACATGTCATGATATTACTACCTGCTTATATGCTGAAAGACACTGGACTCCCCAAACATTATGTCTGACCTCGTTTGTTTTTGCCTCTTTTTCTTTCCTCCTCCCCCCCCCCCCCAGGTTCTTAGTGTGGAAACATAGGAGCTTGATTCATATCCTCTCTGCTTGAAGTGCTTGAAGTATTGCTTGGCTTTGATTCTACCTTCTTATGGCAGTTTTTGTTGGGGATTATTGTTTTAAAATTATGCATTCTAAAGGATTTTGATATAAGACTGATACTTGTGTACTTGCGTTGTTGGGGATTATTGTTTTAAAATTATGCATTCTAAAGGATCTATTGGGGCCATGACGGAGTCCAACTCCGTATGACTATTGCTATGACCACACTGCCCTGGTCTATAGTCAATAACCCTACCCAATCCACATAGCCATGGCTCTAGGTTATGGGCCAACTAGCCCACACAGCCCTGGATCTGGTTCGTTTACATGCCCCCTCCCTCAATAGTGAACCAAAGTTATAAATATTGATAACTCCTTTGCACAAGTCCCGCAGCAAAGCCCAACTCTAGAATTTAACTCGTTGGTTCCCATCTAGATCCTAAGCAATAACTTCTCATTTGGACTTCCTTTGCATCTCGAGTTTTGGTCGGATTGGAGTTGATCTTCAGAAGAGTTCACGATCGTCGTCATGTGGCAGTGGTAGAAGCTCAAATCCTGTTCGGTTCGGTCCTCTAGTTCGGTTCGGGTATATGGTGTTCTAGTCCTCCATTCGGGTCGGTTCGGTCCTCCTTGTTCGGTTTGGTTCGGTTATGCCGAACCGATCCCATCCGATCCGGTTGCTCCATCTCCTCTAATCTGATCCGATGCTTCAGCCCGCTCTACTCTAGTTCGATCTGATCCCTACTCCAACTCCAACCCTATGCAAGTGGACCTCCTTGTTGCCATACTTCCTTATGCTTATGTTCTAGTTTGGTTCATCCCCTCCGGACTACTAGCCCCGCTTCGGCTACCGATCCGATCCACCCTACTTGAACCGAACCCGGTCCTTCCATCAAGCTTGTTTCGTCCATTCTCGCCATATGACGGCGTTTTCAACCATTCTAACTTTACTAAACAATCACAAAACATCACAAACAACAGTAAAAACATATAGGTTCAATCAAAAAGATCAAAACATCAATCACATAGGTATTTTAGATTAAACACACTGAAATCCATGATTTTCCTCTTAATCCCTAAAATTTCGGGTTTAGCAAAATTAATCCAAATCAACCCAAATAAATATATTTGACATAAAATATGATTCTAGAATTTTTACATATTTTTCCATAATTTTTAGGTGTATAATTTGGCAAATTATCACTAATTAGCCATTATCAGTGAATAAACATGTTAATCACTCACCTTGGCCAAAAATAAATGTTAGATCTGAAACTTTAACTGATTTGGCTTGGATCCCAATGTGGTGTAGCGGCTCTACCTTGAATTTGGTCCTAATTCAGCTTGATTTGTTGTAGATTTGATCAATTAGTGATTAGAAAGTGATTATAGAGAGATTTGGAAGATGGAAGTCATGATCAGGGTTAGAGAAATGTTTGTGGCAGCTAGAAAAATAAAAGGAGATGATTCTCCAACTCCTTTCAGCCCTCCCATAACCCTAATCCCGAAATGGGTTATGAGCCTAGCTGCTAATCACTTAGTTAAGCCCAATTAGGCTGTTTTTCCATCTTCAAATCTTATTTCAGCCATATCTCCCAAATGGTAAGTTTGTTAATTTGTTTGATTAATGTGACCACTCTACGGTATGGGAAACCATCATTTGAATTCAATGGAAGTGGTTTCAAATCAAAATTCCTTACCAATCAAAAGTTATAGGCGAAACAAGATTCTTCAGGGGCAAACAATCATTTTAAAATCCGGAAAAAATCGTAAATGTGGGAAATGACCCCAATAGTCGTTTCCCGAGGTTAAACAACCATATGACTTTGTATGAAAATAAAACAAATATTTTATGATCCTCCGACATACAGAATACGGGTCATGACACTCTTCCCCCTTTAAGAAATTTCGCCCCCCAAATTCCTTAACACAGAAAACGTATAATAGTGTCCCGCATGCCTATCAACCATTTTCAAACAATCAAACATATATAATAAAAACAACAAGCCTATCCTAGCATGCGGTTCACCAACAAGGGAATAACTATATCGCAATTAAAATCTTTCCTGGTAAAGAGCTCTGGATACGACTTCCTTATGCTCTCTTCGGTTTCCCAAGTACAGTCATTATCACCCCACTGGACCTTAACCAGTTTCACTGTCTTCCTCCAAAGTTTCTTCATATCGTGTCTGACAATACGAACCGGTCTGTGGTTTCAAACTGCATCGGGTTCTACCTCGATATCATCTAATTGATCTTGTGAAATAGTCATATCAGAATCGTGCACGAACTTCCTGAACTAAGAAACATGAAATACGTTGTGCACTGCCACCATCTTGTCAGGTAATCCAACTTTATACGCTAAATCCCCAACTTATTCGAGAACTGGAAATGGACCAACAAACCTTGGTGCTAACTTACCTCTCCTACCAAACCGAATCACACTCTTCAACGACGAGGTCTTGACGAATACCAAGTCGCCAATGGAGAATTACAAATCTCTCCGTCTTTTATCAGCATAACTCTTCTGCCTATCCTGGGCAGCCTTCATTCGCTGTTGAATTACCTTGATCTTATCTGAAGTTTCTCTTATTACATCTAGCCCATGCACAAATTTCTCACTGGTTTCCAACCAACATGATGGTGAGTTGCATGGTCTTCCGTACAAAGCTTCAAATGGAGTTATACCAATACTGGACTGATAACTATTATTATATGCAAACTCAATCAGATGCAAATGGTCATCCCATGAACCCCCCAAAATCCAATATACAAGCTCTCAAGAGATTCTCTAATACACGATTTACTTTCTCTGTTTGACCATCGGTTTGAGGATGTTATGAGGTGCTGAGATGTAATTCTGACCCTAAGGCCTCTTGTAAGCTCTTCCAAAACCCACTAGTAAATAATGGATCTCCGTCACTCACAATAACTTTAGGTACTCCATGAAATCTCACTACCCACTTCATATACAGTTCCGCTAACCTAGTTGCCATTCTATTTGACTTGACCAGTATAAACTTTGCACTTTTGGTCAATCGATCCACAATCACCCAAATACCATCATGACCCGATCTAGTTCTTGGTAAACCATCAATGAAACCATTGTGACTTGTTCCCATTTCCATTCGGGAATATCCAACGGTTGTAACAAAACATTAGGTTTCTTTTGCTCGGCTTTAACTAACTGGTAGTTCATGCACTTAGATATAAATTTCCCAACGTCTCTCTTCATCCCTTCCCAGTAGTAGTTCTGCTTCATGTCTCGATACATTTTGTTACAACCAGGATGTATGGTCAGTTTCAAGTGATGACATTTTCCAAGCATCTCATCTCTCAATCCACTAACGTTAGGTACAACTAGTCTCCCATTCTTTCGAAGCCATCCCTCTTGATCAAGTGCATACTTATTCATTTCCTCACCGTCGGTACCCATCTCTAACTTGGAGATGATTTCCAATAGTTTAGGATCGCCCCTCTGAGTGGAACCGATCCACTCAATCAAAGTGGGTATGATCGTCAAACTCGCTAGCATCTCTAGATCCAGTTCGCACTTAGGTCTAAAATCATATTTTGCGATATACTCCAGTTGCTTCCATTTAATAAACATAGCCCCTAAACTGGCATGTCTCCTACTCAATGCATCAGCTACCGCATTGCCCTTCCCGGGTGTGTATGCGATATTGAAATCATATGAAGCCAAGAACTCTAACCATCTCTGCTGACAAAGATTTAAATCCTTTTGGGAGAAAAGATATTTTAATGACTTGTGAACGGTAAACAACTCGAATCTTTCTCCCAAGAGGTAGTGTCTCCACATCTTCAAGCGAACACTATCGCTGCCAATTCCAAATCATGGGTAGGATATCTTTTCTCATATGGTTTAAGTTGCCAATAGCATAAGCTACAACCCTACCTCCTTGCATCAGTATAGCACCTAGTCTGGTACCGCAGCCATCCGTGTACACCGTCATCTCTTCGTTCCCCTTAAGAATAAATAATACTCGTGCACACATTAGCTTCTCCTTTGGACTCTTAAATTCATTCTCGCATTTTTTGTCCCAAGCAAAAGCTTGATTCTTCTTGGTCAACTGAGTTAACGGTGCTGCTATCTTGGAAAAGTCTTGAATAAACTTATGATAATATTCAGCTAATCCCAAGAAACTTCACATGCCTGTTACATTGTTGGGCGTAGACCAATCTTGCATCATAGCCATCTTCGCAGGGTCCACAGCAATACCATTTTCTGTAACAGCATGGCCCAAGAACCTCACTTCCCTCCTCCAAAAGTGACACTTAGAAAATTTCGCTTTCAAATGGTGTTTCCTCAACACCTCCATTACTGTCCTCAAATGTTCCTTGTGTTCTTCCTCTGTCCTCGAGTAAACCAAGATATCATCCATGACCATAAGAACAAACTTATTTAATTAATCCCTGAAAACCCTATTCATAAGATCAACAAAATATCCGGGTGCATTGGTCAACCCGAATGGCATGACCAACCACTCATAAAATCCAGATGGCGTCCAAAATGTCATTTTAGGTATACTCTCAACTGCTACTCGGAGCTGATGAAATCCAGTCGCGAGACCTAACTGGGAGAATACTCTTGCTCCATTTAGTTGATCAAACAAATCATCTATCCGTGGAAGAGGATACTTATTCTTCCTAGTCGCCTTATTCAACTCGCGGTAGTCCACACATAATCGAAGGGAACCATCGGCCTTTGCAGCAAATACAACTGGTGCTCCCCACTCGGAAACACTTCTTCGGATAAATCCCTTCTTTAAAAGATTGCCTACTTGCACTTCGAGCTCTCGCTGCTCCCTTGGCTCGATACGACAAAGAGGCATCACTATAGGTCTGGCATCTTTCAATAAATCAATCTGAAACTTGATCTCTCAGTGTGGTGGAAGCCCGGTAACTCCCTCAAAGATGTCCGAATACTCGCTAGCAATAGGCACATCTGATAACTCATCATGAGGGATGTCGAGGGAATTTATAAAACTAGCCATCACCCCATCACTAGGTAGACAACCCAATACCACCTTCCGCCCATCATCTGCTCTAATGGTCACCAAAGACCCCTCATAGTCTACCACCACCCCATACCTTTGGAGCCAATCGACTCCCAAAATAATGCCAAACCCAGTAAAGCCCAAAAAAAAGCAATCACATGAAAACATACATTCATGACTCGATAAAACCAAATTATGATAAATCATACAAAGGCTAGTCGAACCACTGATCGGGTTCATCACAACTAAAGGTCTATCGACATTCTCGGGTCCAATTCCAACCTGTCTACCAGGTCACTAGACACGAAGGAATTGGAAGCCCCGGTATCAAACAATACTCGAACAACAACATCATAAACAGAAAGCATATCTTGAATAACGACACCCTTTCCCTTCTCCGCCGCAGCTGGGACATTCAACGAAGAAGGAATATCGTTGATAGCATGAGCTTTCACGATCCGCTTCTCCCTAGGGTGTTGTAGACATTCATTCTTGAGATGTCCCACTTGGACATAGTTGATGCACTTCCTTTCCCCTGGCATTGCTCGACAATCTCTGGAATAGTGGCCCTTCTTGCCACAGCTAAAGCACTCGGTATCTTTCTTATTCTTCTTTTTCTGACCATCCTTGGTTTGGTTCTGTTTTCTCTTATTCTAGGAATTCTTATTCCCTTCATCGCTTGCTCGAGGTTTCGGCTCCTCTGCAGATGTAATAGCGACCTCGGTCTTCCTCTTAGGTTAAAGGCTCTCTGATCTCAATGCCCTTCCCACAATAGATTCGAATGTCTCATCGATATGGTTTATAAGTCTTTTTCCCAAGTCCCCATCCAAGCCAGTTATGAACTTCTCATTCTTCTTCATGGCAGTATCGGTAAGAGATAATCCATATTTCGATAAGGTATCGAATTCAACAATATATTCTGAGACTGCCCTACCATTCTGCTTAAGCTCCGAAAATTTCCGGAATAATTCTGATTTTTAAGCAACTGGAATAGACTTATCACTGAAACGAGTCTTAAACCGATTCCAAGTAACTTGATCTTCGGGAGTAGCCTCTTTAATAGCATTCCATCAATTCACTGCCTGCCCTTGAAGCTGATGTGATGCTATCTTTCTCTTCATTGCATCACCGATAACCAAATTCTCGAAGATGCGCTCACAACTATCAAGCCAATCCTGAACCTCCGTAGCCGACTCCATTCTGTGGAATGACTTCCCACCAAGGCTAGTATAATCCTTGCCGAGCTTAGCGAAATCAGCTCTAGGCGTGTGCACTACTGCATCACCACCGTTTGCAGCATTAGGAACTGCTCCCTGAGCATCACTAAACATCTCTCACATGAAGGTAGTAAATATCATCCTTATATCAAGGACATTCCCATTGTTGGCTCCTGAACCCGCTCCCTCTTCAACTCACAGTGCGGGGTTCCTCACTATGCTCCTCATATTTCGGCTCATCGTTCAATCTGTCAAGAGAAAACGATTAACCATCTCCTTAGTGGTGCCAATGCAATGCGATTTCATCCTTAGATATACTAATAGTATATACATATATAGTTTTGAAAACCAAAATATCACAAATATGTGCTCTCATATACGTATACTATCTCTCCCTAATGTCTTCCCCTAGGTTAGACTATGCAACCTAGGCTTTGATACCAAGTGTGACAGTTGCCTCATACCCTCAGACATTTCCCCTGAAATGCATTGTGCTAATGCCCGACTAGCACGGGATGATCGTCAAAAGGGTTGAAACAATAATTACCGAAAACCTGTAGTATATCTCATAATGCAGGGAATAAAATATAATAATAACATAACTTGATATAAAACAGGCAAGACAATACGTAAGCTGAAAACTAAACCATATCCATCAAAGTGGCAGAATCCAAAATACAGATTCATATCCAATTTTTACAACTCCAAAATACCATCTCTAAAAGGAAATAAAGAGATACACCACTAATGCCCAAAGCAATGACCAGCAATAACACAGAGAGAATATATATATATATAATACGTGGAAGCCTCCTGCTCGTCTCCGGATAGCCACTCGTGCATAACCACCTAACATGCCTCTAGTCTGCTCATTTAGGAGCACCCAGAGTAATAAGAAGAGACATAAAACTCTGGGTCAGACGAAAGTCCAGTGTGAGCAATAGAAAGTTTATATCACTAAATAGAGCAATAAGAGGTATAAGTAATCATACCTGACCTGGACCTGCAACCAAAGAGTTAGAACAACAAGATGTACAACACTCTAAGGTAAACACTAACATAGAGTGTAAAATGGAAGTGTGTGTGACTTAGTGATAGCAAACATCAATCATAACAATCATCCTCATACCACTCACTCAGTACGTAAAGCATACGATATACACCACTTTAATCACCCAATCTATTAGGGCCGTGACAGACTCCAACTCCGTACAACTATTGCTATGACCACACTGCCCTTGTCTACAGTCAATAACCCTACCTAGTCCACACATCCCTGGCTCTAGGTTATGGGCCAACCAGTCCATACAGCCCTGGCTCTGGTTCGTCTACATGTCCTCTCTCCCAATGGTGAACCAAAGTTATAGATATCGATAACTCCTTTGCACATGTCTCGTAGCAAAGCCCAACTCTAGAAATTAAATCGTTGGCCCCGTATGGATCCTAAGCAATAACTTTTCATTTTGACTTCCTTTGCATCTCGGGTTTTGGTCAGATTGGAATTGATCTTCAGAAGAGTTCATGATCGTCGTCGCGTGGTAGTGGTAGAAGTTCAAATCCGGTTCGGTTCGGTCCTCCGATTTGGTTCAGTATATGGTGTTTAAGTCCTCCATTTGAGTCGGTTTGGTCCTCCTTATTTGGTTCGGTTTAGCTATGTCGAACCGATCCCATCCGATCCGGTTGCTCCTGCTCCTCTCATCCGATCCGATGCTTCAACCCACTCTACTTTAGTCCGATCCGATCCCTACTCCAACTCTAACCTATGAAAGTGGCCCTCTTGTTTCCATACTTCCTTATGCTTAAGTTCCAGTTTGGTTCATCCCCTCGGGACTCCCAGCCCGGTTTGGTTCGGCTACCGATCCGATCCGCCCTGGTCGAACCAAACCCGGTCCTTCCAGCAAGCTTGTTTCGTCCATTCTTGCCATATGATGGCGTTTTCAACCATTCTATCTTTACTAAACAATTATAAAACATCCCAAACAACAGTAACAACATATAGGTTCAATCAAAAAGATCAAAACATCAATCACATAGGCTATTTTAGATCAAACATACCCAAATCCTTGATTTCCCCCTTAATCCCTTAAATTCCGGGATTAGCAAACTTAATCCAAATCAATCCAAATTAATATATGTGATATAAAATATGATTCCAGAAATTTTACATATTTTCCAAAAAAATTAGGTGTATAATTTCTCTAATTATCACTAATCACCCCTAATTAGCCGTAATTAGTGAATAAACATAATCACTCACCTTAGCCAAAAATAAATATTAGATCTAATTTTTTTTACTGATTTGGCTCAGATCCCAATGTGGTGCAGTAGCTCTACCTTGAATTTGGTGCTAATTCGGCTTGATTTGTTGTAGATTTGATCAATTAGTGATTAGAAAGTGATTAGATAGAGATTTGGAAGATGGAAGCCATGATTAGGGTTAGAGAAATGTTTGTGGTGGCTATAAAAATGAAAGGAGATGATTCTCCAACCCCTTTCAGCCCTACCATAACCCTAATCCCGAAATGGGTTATGGGCCTAGCTGCTAATCACTTAACTAAGCCCAATTAGGTTGTTTTTCCATCTTCAAATTTTATTTCAGCCATATCTCCCAAATGGTAAGTCCGTTTGATTTATGTGACTACTCTACAGAATGGGAAACCATCATCCAAATCCAATGGAAGTGGTTTCGGGCCAAAATTCCTTATCAATCAAAAGTTATAGAAAAAAATATTCGCCAGGGGCAAAACGATCATTTTAAAATCCAGCAAAAATCGTGAATGTGGGAAATGACCCAGTAGTTGTTTCCCAAAGTTACACGACCATATGACTTCGTACGAAAATAAAACAAATATTCTACGATCCTCCGACACGTAGAATACGGGTCGTTACACTTATAATCGGGTAAGCTACTCTTTGATACCAAATGTAACGACCCACTCGGAATGGGCACAAATTTCGACCTAGAAAAGGCGGATTGAAACATAGAGCCATTCTAAATGGGTCATTGGTTCGTATAAGAAATTACATTTGCGCGGAATAATATATAGAAATTTCGTTGTGGAAATCTCACACAGCAACACGAGAAAATATAATACTAAAATATGATTCACGACTTTATTATAACCACATAATTTCAAACACAGATTGTCAAAATACAATTATCCCATAGGTAAATCAATAAATTCATTATCAAAAGTTTCCATAAGAAATACAGCAATGATAACCGATAATAGCATAATATCTCTGTCCTCGTCATCAGCCTCCGTCATTACTTCGTCCATAGAATCTAACCCACCTAATGACCTGTTGGATATGTCAAGGATAGGGGTCAAAACATAAAGTTCTGTATGACTGAAATATGGTATTTACTTAAAGTCCATACCCTAGATGTGGCAGGTTACATATATCAAGGTATGTCTACAAAACACACAAACATTCACACAAACACAATGTATCTAACCAATGAGGTGGATATCCAAGTCAATCGCTCATTAGTGTATTTAGGGTAAAGACCCAACGAGGCGGGCATTCTCGGTCACTTATGACCCTGTTAAAGGTGGATTTTTATGATCTCTTATAACCCTGAGGCGGACCCCAGCCTCTTAAGACCCCATCCTAATACAACAAAGTTCTTACGTCTATACTCTCACTTGTAATATGAGAAGTAGTATTGTGAACATTACTACTTAACTGATATTACAGTAGAACACCTATGCCGCTTAAGACTTCCCTTAGACAGTTGGTGAGCATGCTATGGCCACATATCCTTTATAAACCAGTCTTGTCCCTAGTTAAGCCCCTACAAGCTTCTAGAGGAATTGGACATTCCCCATGAACTACCCTACTCCGTTACCGCTATGCCTAACCACTTTAGAGAAGGAGGTCCCATAGACTTACTTCAGATCTAATAAGGGAGGGTCTCATGACTTTGGTTCCTCTCTAAGGAATAAACCTTCGGAGGGGATCCAATTCCTAACCATACAAAAACTAGATAAGAAGAGAGTCAACCACTTAAGACCTTCTCAAGGTGTAGTAAACCTACTTATTTCCACACATAATAGGCTTATATACACACACATTAGACCTCTCACATTAAACCATATACTTGTAGATGTCGGATATGTCGGGCGGTTCCGGGCAGACTTCTACCACAAGTAGGTTTAACCTCTTGTCATAGTGCATTAAGTCTTTGAACGGCCCATAGCACCTAGACCTCGTACATTAGTTAGGCCTACTTGTGGTTGCTGGATTTGCTGGTTGGTTTCGGGAAGGCTTATACCACAAATGGCAACTAACATCATGTATGTGTGTCACTATTAATATATATACAAGCAATTTTATACACACACAAAAGCAATCAATATATACGGGGATATTTCAAATTCAAATCCTATCCTAATCGCATTTATTACGTCATTATTATGTTAATTATGCTATATCGGTATAATATTTAAAACATATAAATAACGATAACTTTCATATGAACAAAAGAACGTTCTAACGAGATAAAAATTGTCAACTTGTCCTAAGTTTAAGGTATGCAAGTTAATTTCCATGTTTTGACTGCTACATTTAAGGCATGATGACATAGTTCTAAATAGCAGATAGCAGTGAACGGAAAATACAACATACATACAAATTTCAACTTGCATCCTAGGCTTATTGGAATGATTTTAGTAATAGACCAAGAATAGAATATAATATACATATGTATACACATATATATACATAAATATATACCTGTATATACATAGACTTCATTTTATCTAATTTAAGCCCTTTTTATATATTGCACATAAAAACGTTCATATTTAATAGGCTTCAAATCTGAATACGTTTGGATTTAGAATAGAACCCAAATCCAATCAAATAATAAATCAAACCAAATCGAAACCTTTTTAGGTTACAATCAAATATTTAGACAAAAGGATAAATTACATAAAATACAAGCACATCACCCTTTTTTGTTCTCAATTCACTACAAAAACCAAGATGCACAAACCCAATAAATTGACAATTCTTGCGCAATACATAAAAATAGAGGATTTGGGGTTTTGTATTTTTATATTATCGTTGAACCAAATCCTCTTAGACATACAAATCAATACTTTAATCTACAAAAAGTAGAATATGCCTAAGGAAATGCAATATTCCACTCATGTTGATTTGAAGAGCATAGATCAAACGTTGTTGTGCCTTTTGGACGAAAATTTCCAACTCTAGAGATCTATATATACATGAGAATAAATTAATTAAATCCCTATATATATATATATATATATATTTCATATGATTCCAAGAATATATTCTAATCTAGATCTATTAGAAAGGATTAGAGAGAAAGAGAAATAGGTTAGAAGAAGATAAAAAAACCTAATTCTTGAATTAATGGTGGTAGAGGGAGAGTGGAGGCACAAAGGAGAAAAATGGCTAGGGTTTAGTTGTGAGGTCTAGGGGACTATATATAGTTCCTTATGTAAGCTTGGGCCGTTGGATTATTTAGATATAATCCTAGTCATCCGTTTATATATTTTACCCCTAAATACCCAACCAAACCAAGCATTATTGGGCGTTTCAGCCGCCAAGCGGTCGACCTACTACCTAGAAGGGCGGTTGACTGGCTGTCGACAGCCCTTCTGGAGGGGAAGTCGACCTCCTGGTCGCTGAAGTGCTCAATAAACGTATATGGGGCTAAGGTGTTAAATTATATATAACGTTTATTTATTTGCTGTATATCTTACCTTGTTTACAATATTCTTCGTTCCCTCCTTCTTATCTTTATTTTGAAATTCAAACTCAATCATATTTATTTTATTTCTTGGACATATATATTATTTATTTGACCATATATATATATGCGTTTACTATCTAATTTCATTTACTTGTAACTTCTTCATACTATCACCGTTTTCAGCATATTATATATGAAAATGATTCAGAATTTCGTCACGAATCCGAATAAAATATTTTCATAGAAAAATTCTTAAAGCTGCAAAATTTTATTTTCCATCTTATTTATATTTTATTATTAAATTGTTTATTTTCTTAATTAATAATATTTATGTTTTTAGGTATATTTTACAGGGTGTTACAATAACAGAATTAGCTGAATTCTCTGCATCGCAAGTTGTTGTTCTAGTCTTGTAGCGTAACCATTTTCTCCTTCCTAGTCACGAAATCTTGTTGGTTTGTTAACAATTCGTTTAAGCCTTGCATGGGTGGTTTGTTGAGAAAGTTCTTCACGTGACTGAGGGTTGTAAGAATTTGTATTAGGTGTGCAGTTTGTATCACATCATCATAGAAATTAGCATATATATGAAAGTAACTTGTGGTTTTGAACTTTTACTTTGTGCAAACAAATCATAGTTTCGTCAAGGTGCTATATGATGAACGTGTCTTAAACAAGGACCTTATCAGTGACTTACCGAAGTCATCACCTATATTAATTTCATAGCATAGTGTAATTCTTTGTTCCTACACGTTTAACAGCCTTGCGTGATATCCTGATTTCATGAATGATATAGAGGTGGCTCAATCTCATTGAATACGACATAAATTTCTTATTCACATATGTGGGTTTTACCTAAAGTGACTTTGTGAATCATTTCTTCTTATAATCGAACCCATTATTATCTTTTAAATCATCCTCTATCTTGCAAAAATTATGAACTACAAATTTTGAAATGGGATCTATTGTTGTACTCTAGCATATCTCCAATTTCATACTTCAACTTGCTTGTACCCTTTGAACTTTGTTTATTTTTCAAAACATAAGTAGGATTCCTAATGAAGAATAAATTCACATAGATCTTAATCATATTCCTATTGATGTTTTTGCAATCATCACTCTTGATAGTTCTGTTGTCGAAGGGTCTGCTATGTTATTCTTTGATTTAACAAAGTCAAGTGTAATTACTTCTTATTTGGGTAATCCTCTAAGAAATTGATGTCTAAGGCTAAAATGTCTTTGCTTACCATTGTAAGTCTTTTGTACTACTTTATATAAAGTAGTTTAAGTATCGCAATATACCTTAATAGCTGGAGTAGGTTTCATCCAAATTTGAACTTTTATTAATGGATCTCCTAACCATTCAGCCTCTTTACATGCATCTGGAAGTGCTATATTTTGACAACCCAAGTCCGTTAATGTCACTCTTTATCAAAATGCATTAAGTGTCGTGAAGCGTTATAGGTAAACAGAAACAGGAACATCACAAGACAAATATAAAAAACAGCAGAATTTAAAACTTTATTTTCCAAATAGAAAACATCGTGGTCCAAATTCATTTACAACATTAGTCTGAAATATAGAAAACCCATTACATAAATTTAAAGCATCTGCCTTATACTAAAATCATCAGAATATAGTAATATAAAAGCATGGTACCCAAAAATATGGCCATATCTGAGAAGGCAAGAAATCAAAGCGGTACATCTAAGCAGCTCCAACTAGAAGGAAAGAGAGATTCCAGATCAAGCCTGAGTATTCCCACCCTAAGAACCTGAGGGGGGGGACGAAAGAGTGAGAAGAGGAAACAAAATGGGTCAGACATAAAGTCTAGTGAGTCTAGTTACTTTTAGCATATAAATAATTAAAAGCATCATGATATGTACATAAACTGGATGAGAGAGATAACAGTATCATAAGGTAGGTATGACAGACTAAGAAGGATAAGCAGAATAAACATTACAGAATATATTGCGCTTCTTAGGTACTTTTCTCTGCACCAATACTAGTGTAACAAGAACAAAATGATCCCAACAAGAGCAAGATGGTGGACTTAGGTGTACTTCTAGTGACGGGTTTTACCTCCAACAATAATAACAGGTAGCCCAACAGGAATGATAGGTGTTACCCCCAACAATAATAACAGGCTTCCAAACAAGCAAGACAAGCAAGACTAGATGTACCCTAATTACTACACCTAATCGATCGGCTCCCTACCTCGTAGATACCCGATGCAGGTCACACGGTAGGATGTATCACTTCTTGAAGTGGCAACCCCATTATTTTCAAGATGCACAACCATATCTATTGATGTCACAATGTCTTAATTTAGCCAAGAAATCCGGACCCATGCACGCATATAACCCCGTTGGAATGCGCCATCAACACCCTCACACAAGTGACCTCTTATAATTAGCTCGGTAAGTGTGCCCCAACACCGACCTAGTTCAAGATTCCCCGTTTGATACTAAGATGGGTTACTAACTGAAACGGGTCCCACACAACAGATAATACAAGCTTTTCTCTAGGCTTGCATCCCCACTACTTGGATTTTGAAAGGTTATGCCTAACAGTTTAACAAGGTTGCATAACCCCCGCATGTAAAACAGGTTAAGTTTTTTGGGTTTATATATATAACACGCCTCCATAGATTTAACAAGATTAATTAAACCCCCACTTATTCAAGAAATTTTACTTAATCCCTACTCAATTTGACAGGTTAATGTGACCCCCACAGATTTAACAGGTTAAGTATTACAGGTTAACTAGTTATCCATTTATGGCTGGACTAGACCTCTCACATTAAGTCTACTACTTATGGAAGCTAGATATGTCGGGCGGTTCCGGACAGACTTCTACCACAAGTCGGACTTAAACTCGTGTCTTAGCACCTTGCTGTGTACATTTATGCATTCGACCCCTCACAATAGATTAACCACTTGTGGACGCTGGATTTGCCGGGCGGTTCCGGGCAGTAATCGGTTACAGATTCTAATTACTGTAAATCTAGGCATGTTCATTATTAACTAATTTTTCACGTTTGTCCAAGATTATGCCCTAAATCCCAATCATGTTTCATAATACAAGTTATCCCCCAAGTTAAAGTTTTAGATCAAGGTATAAATTATGCCCAAATCCCAATCATGTTTTAATATAAGTTATTCCCCAAATTTATCATTCCCAACCATTCCCAATTTCGTTCGCTTGAATATTTCAGTGATAGGCCTAGGCTCGAAGGTAGCTTGGCTATAAAAATAAAAAGGAAAAGAGGGAGAGAAGAGAACAAGAATAGGTATAATAACAAAAAGGCATACGATGACAAAAATAAGCATACTAACAAGATAAGCATATGGTGACATGATTAGGCATGTTAACAGAATAAGCATAATAAGATAGGCATGCCAGAACTAAATAGGGGATCAGGTGTACAAGTAATGGAAGATTTGTCTAGTTATGATTGAGGTATTTAACAAGCATAGGTTTAGATCCAAATTATAAACATGTCAAGATTACTATTAATTGTTTATATCTAAAAATAACATGACTCACTATGATTGGATCTAAAGAACAGAGAATTGACTGTTGATATTGTAGGAGAGATCCTTGAATATGTATAAATTGTTTTTGTAGAAGAATAGGCTAGTTTAATCTGAGTTGGGACAGCACCTCGTTGTCTCCACTGTTTTTGGTGAATGAAATAATAGAAATGAGGTCGTATTTATAGCCTATTGTCAACGAATCTGGTCAAGAAATGAGCCCACATTCACAGAACTGGATCTGCCCCAGATCTGATTGGGGTCGACCCCCCTCTGTAGGTGTCGACCGACGAGTCGACACCCATAGAGCACGGAGTCGACCGCTAACGGGCTGAATTCCCCCTTTTTTCCCCGCTTTCTGATTTTGATTTCTG
>JASFAX010003842.1:0-41300 GCA_030737875.1 Allium sativum
AAATCGACGAAATATATATTATATATATATTATATATATAATATAATGGCCTGAATAGAACGCGCCGCGCCACGGCAGTTCGTGAATTTCGAACGGACATTACGGGAGATCCGACCGTCGGATTCACCTAAAACCGGAAACGTTGGGTTCGTATCGAAAAGAGCTTTCTAATGAATATTAGAAATTTGAAATCTAACGGTTGGATTTGGAGATACGTCCAAATCAAATTCGAAAAAGGTCGCTATAAGTGCAGTTCGATGGCCGTTGTTAGAAATCGACTGTACGGGCCTTGATAAAATTATTAAAAATAGTAATAATTTGTGTAAAATCATAAGAAATGATTTGAGAAAAATTGGGTTGAAAAACTCCGTATTTGAAAAGATAAAAATAGATTTTTTATCGAAATGAACTAGTTTGAACTAAATTTAAAACCCGATTTGTTTTTAAATAAATAAATTAGATTTAAAAAGGGGTTTTAAATAATTGGAATTCCTAATATATTTGAATTAAATTAAACTAGAATTGATTTGTGGGTTTATCGTGAACTGTGTTTTAAATAACACTAGTTCTTTAACCCGATAATAAATAGAATGTGATTTGGGTTTGTCGTGAACTGTGTTTTAAATAACGCCTAGTTTTTTTACCCAGTAAAAGGAGTTTTAACGAATCTGCAATTAGATTGAAATGTGAATCTATAATCTAAATTATCAAATTTAGAAATTGAGCGAGGATGGAGTATTACCAGTTTTGCTCCAAAGCGATAGTTAAATCTTTAATTAGATTTGAACGTGAAATAGTAATTAATTTTACCGATAACACCATAGTATTAGATATGGAGTATTACCAGTTTTGCTTCATGGGATGAATAGGTTGGGATTGGGAAATAAAATAAATAATTACTTCGGTGTGGTTCGCTAATCTCGGCTAGTTTAGAAAACCATAATTTGGTTTGAAATGACATCCAAAGGAAGATTAAAGGATAAATTTGAAAGAATTTATCTTGGATAAAATTAATGGGAACCTTTCCCTAAAAATGTGATTTTGTGAATAAAAGAATATTCTGAATTGGAATGAGGCGTATGTTGAGTTTGTGTAACATTTATTTTTAAATATACGCGGGTTGTTCGGAAAGGCCGGGTTTATACCCATTCTGAATAACCGATTCGATGATAAGTCGAAGATGAAGACGGTGGTCGAAGACCGGAAGTCTTCACATCGTAGGGATAATTACTGACGATCCTGATTGGGCTGTACACCCAAGAGGATGGAAATAGTTGGTGGTCGTCCAGACGTACTTGGAGATGGATGGAAATGCGAGGAAAGTGCCTCCGGTTTCGTTCAGACCCAGAATGGACTTGTAAATGGATTGTGTGTCTGACATTGGATTTTATTCTGTGTTGATTGATTTCTATTAAATATACATCTGTTTGGCGGTGGAGAATTTTTTCTTTTGCTTAACGCCCTTCTCTGAGACGTACGAGCTCAGAGGTTGTATATCGATGGACATCAGTCGCATGGCATGAATTGCCTGTGTGGCACGCTAAGATGCAATGATCAAGGCTTTTGTTGAAAAGCAAAGTCTTGTGGTTGATGATCAAAGCATGACCTTCGTGGCAGCTTTGTGTATAACGTGAATTCGCGAGCCTCACACCTCGGTATGAGTCAAAAACGGGATACGGACTGCAGGGAGAGCACGACGTTTCTTTCTAGCTTTGGTGGTGTCAGTGACTTACCAGCCCTGACATTTATATACTTTTCACCTTTGTGGTTGTTGGAATGCGAGGCGCCTCGATTATAGGTCTATAAGGACCGGGAAACGTGTGTTCAGGAATTTCCAATCCTCTAACGTAAGTGAGGACCGGCCCTGAAGCATCCAAGGGTTGCCCAGAGTGCGTAGCCCTGGGACATTTGCTAGAGTGTCTCGAACGCGGAGAGGAGCTTGCCCCTTGCCTCGACTCATGACGGAATCCAATTTCCAATACGTGTATTGCGGTTTTAATTGTAGAACTAGTATGGCGACATGATATATGGTACCCATGCCGTCTATGATTCATATTTATGATTGAAACTGTTTTGACACTATACACCTATAATAGTATCAAATGATTTGTTTTAGACGTACCAAGCATGTTTGGCTATTATAAGGGAAAACCCTATCCTCCGGCTTGCGTTGCATTGTGTGATGGGACCTGGGTCTTATAATAGCTTCATTTTTTGAAAAAGCATTGCGTTATTTATTCTATGCACTGGTATTCTTGGGAGGAAACCCGTTCCGTGTTATACGGCGTGGTCCCTTGATTTACCTAACTTTAAAATCAATATTAATAACTGTTTTAGTTCTCACACCAGTCACATGACTGACCTGGAGTTTATTGTTTTAACCTAAACTCTGGGTGCCCTTATTTTCGACACGGGCAGCTAGTAGTTTTGGTTTTGCAGATTTATATTCACAGGATCCTGGTTTACAGCTGGAATGATATCCGGAAAGCTCTGTATCCGTATATCACCTTCAGTTGTGCTTTGTATTATTGTCCGCTGCTATGTAATTTATTGTAATCTCTGATATTTACCGAATGTAATTTATTCATTTATACTCTGTATATTCTTGTATCTGATGGAATTGTTGTAATAGCAATGAAATATTCTTCCGTCTGCATTCTATTGTGTGTTGTTATCAAAGTATCCGCCCTTTCCTTAACGGGGAAGAAACGGGTTCTCACATAATGTCATTATCAGGACTAGAGTAAAACCCGGGGGAATCAGTAAAAGCTTTTCTTACCCGTTTTAATGCTGCTGTAATAGAAGTGGGGAATCCAAAGCCTTGGATGATATTATGGGATTATTTTGAGCTGTGTACAAGAAGACCGAGTTCGGGAAATGGATGAAAATGAAGGAGCCCAATACTCTTGAGAAGTTCTATAAAAAGGCAGAGGAGTTCATCAGGGTGGGAGATGATCCTTCTATCACCCATAATGTTGTCAGAAGGAGTGTTGTGCTGGAAAAGAAGGATAATGATGCTCAAGGCAGTCAGAAGAGCACCAAAGGACATAAAAGGGGAAATGATGGGAAGGATAACAGAAATAGCAAGAAGTTTCGTTTTTTCATATTGACAGAGTTAATCCCTTTGACCGACACTCTGGAGAACATCTACTTTGATACTAAGGATACGTTGGGTTATCCAGAACCACAACAACAAAGAGTGCAACATAGAGAAGAGAGGTCTGGAAGGTTCTGCCGATTCCATAACCAGCCTGGTCACAACTCCAATAAATGCAAGTATCTGGAAAGTTTAATTAAAGAGTTGATTAGGAAGAACGGGCTGCAACAGTATGTGAGGAAGCCGCAGACTAAAAATCCTTCTCAAACTCCTTAGGGGTAAGGTGCAGTTGCTAATCAATCGGGTCCAAGCAATGGAGCTCCAGTGCAAGCCAATCCCAGGCCAGTGTTTAATACGATTTCCGGTGATCTTCATCCAGCAGGTAGTAGCTAGGGAGAGATTGAAATGTACTCGAATGCTTTGAAGCATGTTCCGAAGGAGGAAATGTGTTTGATCCTCAGCAATACCATACCCATGAAGCAGTAGAAAATTTCTCATGGTGATATTTTGTTCGGATACAAAGATGCGGAAGGTGTGTTAGCTCCAACTCAAGATCCAATGGTGGTCACAGTCGGGATAGGGCCAACTATGGTCGGGCGCTTGTTGATTGTGGTGCCTCTATTAATGTCCTATTCCGAAAGTCCTTCAACCAGATGAATCTCTCAATATCAGATGTTCAAGCTTGTCAAACAAAGATCCAAGGGTTCATGGGAGAGCCGAAGCAACCAATTGAAATTATCGATTTGCTTGTATAGTTGGGGGAAGAAGAAAGAAGATCTATCTTGAAGCAGACCTTTGTACTTGTTGATGAAGTATCCGCTTACAATGCATTCTTGGGTAGACCTGCATTGGCTGATTTCAGAATCGCACTGGTGCCATGTTGTTTGACTATCAAGTTTCCCACGGAGAAGGGCTTCGGTTTAGTGAAGGGATATCAGAATACTGCCAGAGACTTTATATTACAGAGCTGCGAGAAGCCAAGAAGAAAGACAAAGGGAAGAATGTAGAGGGCTCCCTCCGCATTCGTGAACCCTCATTATAGCAACTAAAGCGTGAACCCTCAACGTTTGAATGGGAAGATCGATGCCTTAAGTAGATTCATCTCCAGAGCAACTGACAGATGTATTCCGTTCTTTGATGCATTAAGAAAAGGAAAGAAAGATTTCTGATGGACTTCAGAATGCCAGACGGCTTTCGAGGAATTAATGAAGCACATGGAATCACCTCCAATGCTTTCAAAGTCAGGTGATGTGAGGATTTATTTTTATATTTGGCAGTGTCGTCCCATGCTTTAAGTGCAGCTTTGGTTTGGGAGGATGAAAAGATTCAAAGGCCTGTATACTACATCAACAATAGGCTTACTGAGGTAGAGTTGAACTGTCCAAAGTTAAAGAAGTTGGCATATTGTCTACTCGTTGCCTCATAGAAGCTCAGTCCATATTTACAAGCCCACTCTATCAAAGTACTCACGGATCATCCATTAAAGCAAGTCCTGTTTCGCCCATAGACTTCGGGAAGGTTGTTGAAATGGAATATCGAGCTTAGTTAGTATGATATCATGTACCATCCCCGAAGAGCAATCAATGGACAAGCTTTAGCATACTTCATTATTGAGTTCACTATCAAAGGTGATGAAAAGGAAGAGCCCACTCAAATAGTGGTTATATGGAATTTTTTTGTTGATGGAGCCATGAATGAATACTATTCAAGGGCGGGAGTAGTGCTAGAAACTCTAGAAGGTCGTTCATTATGTTATGCATTGAGACTAGAGTTTCCATCGACGTACAATGAAGCAGAATATGAGGCATTGATAGCTCGGTTGAAGATAGCAAAGGAGTTGAACTTGAAAACTTTGCAGATTTTCAGCGATTCACAGTTGGTGGTGTGCCAAGTTCGAAGAGAGTTTCAAGCCAAAGGAGGAAACTTGCCAGCTTATCTGTCCAAAGCTTAGAAACTACTCAACAACCTTGACTACTACACCATCTCTCGTATCCCCAGGGAAGAGAATATAAAGGCGAATTCACTAGAGAAGTATGCAAGCACTGAAGATGCTCAACTATTAGGGTTAGTGCCTGTTGAAGTTCTCTCCAATCCAATACCTGAAGAGGTCGATGTTGCTTGGATCATGGAAACTGCTCAAGAGCCAGAATCATGGATGACTCCAATCAAAGATTATCTTCTTAGTGGAATGCTTCCGATAGATTCGAAGAGTAGGAGAAAGCTGCTAAGAAAAGCTCATATGTATCTCATGAAAAGTTAATGTGTATGACTTAAGCAGGTTCTATATGGATATAGCAGAAATATAGATGATATAATAACTTAATATACAATAGTTACGCAGGTAAAATCTAAGCTATAAAAATGTTTCAAAAGTAAATGCAATAAGAAACGACACTAGGAATTTTATACTGGTTCGGACTTCCCACCCTAGTCCAGTCCCGAAACTCCTCTTCTGAATTCACTATCACACCCTCTCTTAACCCGGAGAAATAAGTTAGCAGACCCGAGCCCCAACAAGGATGCCTCTCGCCTGAGAAAGTATACAGTACTTCAACAATTATAAGTGTTTTGACTTCTGTTTTGTGTTCTTGAATCAACGCGTATAGTGAATAGTACACCCTTCCTATAATTTTTTCCTCGAGTATTTGAAATGAATGTGAAGATTTAAAGGAAGTTAGTTGCTTGTAGAATCAAGGTATGAGAAATGTTATCAAGGATTCAACAAGTAACTTGAATTTGATAGAGCTTTTGTTTACAAAGTATATAGAAGTTTAAATCAGAAAATAGAGAGAATTAATCAGAATTGATGATTTGGAAAACATGTTTGAAGTGTTTATATAATAGTAGAAAGGTAAACATTCTTCGTGAAGAGTTTTAACCAAAAGAAGTTTCCGTTTCCTTTCAGAAATGAAGAGATTTCTCTTCATGAATAGAAGCAACCTTCTAGAAAAATATTTGATGTTTCGAATCAGTCGACTGGTCAAAATCATTAGCTGACTGGTTGAATTAAACTTTAAATCATTTGGATAAAAAAACTTTTCAAAACTATTCGTTATGTATAAAAACTCTCTGACCAGTCGACTGGTCATTTATCTACCAATCGACTGGTAGAGCTGAGTTTGTACATTTCTGGCTTTTTAAAGCCATATATATATATATGTATATATACTTTGTTTTGAATATTCGTGTTATATTTGAGGATAGATTTTAACATAATTCTAACACGACTCAATGTGTATATGTGTGTGTGTGTGTGTGTATAAAATCTTATCTCTACAACATAATTTCCATTGCTACTTCTTTTGTTTGCATTAATCAAAATCTTGTTTTCAAAATTCTCCCCCATTTTGAACGATGACAACATATCTGATTTTCTCCCCCTAGGTATTTGCTCCCCCTGAATTTCTGTAACATTTTGTTAGTTCAATAATGTTATAATCTTACCGTTTTGATTTCTGCAACAAAATGTTAACACATATATTCCAAAAAGAAATTTATTATTAAGAGCATATAATATATATCATAGATTTAACATAGGAGAAATATTTCTCCCCTTTGTCATCGATTAAAAAGTAATTAAATAAGATGAGCAAAAGGTAATCAAATAACAAGTGAATCATTGATGCAAAAATAAAAACATATTCATGCATGCATTATGTTCAACAAAATCAAAACATAAAGTTTCCTACCATAAATCTTACACGACCAAAAGCATAATAACAAGTTCAAAATAAAAAGATACTAAAGAAAATAACATTCATATCGTACTACTAAGCTAAACGTCATTGGATTCGGTACTTCTAGAAGAAGTCCAATTGAGAGGAGATATGGGGTCGTTTTTGGGGATCCCTCACATGGCCAGTAGCCGCAAGAGAGCATGAAATTGATTCCCACATCCTTCCAAGAAATCTTTGGATTTTATCAAACGTTTTATCCGATTTGTTTTCCATTATTTTAAGCCTTACTTCTAAAAGGAGTTGGTTGCGCGCAACTACATCAAGTGCTTGTCTTGACGTTTGAGACGGTTCTGTTAGTCGGACATCTTCAGGATTAGCATGAGCAATATTTGATTATGGTTGATCCAAACTTCTCTTTTTTCAACTTTCTGAACTCATGATACGAATGGTTGGAGGAGGCATATGCATTTGTTTAAAATTCTTCTTATCCAACATTTTTATTTCAATTGTCTCCGAATCCAGTTTGGGAATTTTTGCACTTTCAAAGACCCTTATTAAGTATTCTCCATAATGAAAGTATGTAGTCATTCCTTGTGTATAGAGAAGGAGATGGTCCATAATTGTTTGCATCAAATTAATAATTACGTGACCAAAAGTGGCATACAAAGCTCGAAAAGTGTCCGAATACACAAGATCATGTGTTCCGGATCTTGGTAGTATTGTTCGAGTAAGAACATGGTGAAGAATTCTTGCATTAGGTCGTAGCCCTTTGGTTCGAGATCCGTCCGAGTCATCAATAAAGAGATGGCTAACTTCATCTCTTACACCATATTCACAGTTTAATTAGAATAAAGTTGTCCCATCCGTAGGTGAATTTAAAACTTGACCAAGTATATCAATAGAAATGAAGATAGGTTGCCCATAGACAATACTCCAAACACAATTTTGTGAATTAGTGGGGTTTTGATGATGCAAATTTATATTGGCCAAAAATAGCTTTATCATGGTGACATTGTTTTTGATATTGTTTTGAGAATAATCCAAAAGTGATTCAAGTCTACCTTCATGAGCTAGTTGTTGTAATCCATAGGAATTAAAGTCTTAAATTTTGCAAAAGGCCCAGGGATGAATTTCAAACTTGATAAAATTTGAAACCTTCTCTTAGCTAGGTCATTCCAAAGCCATTGATCAATAGAGGGTTCAACTGGCTTCTTTGATCTTGTTCTAGAAGATGATTCAGTGTCTCTTTGACGTTTAGGAGGTGCCATGATAGAATTTCAGAGTTTCTAGGGTTTTTTGACATTTTAGATAAGTTGAAAAGTGAGGAAAATAAGGGGTAGTGGGGTTAAGAAGCACCGAACATAGCAGGAACCCAGTATTCGGGTTTCCCTTAACCAGTCGACTGGTTTATATCTTACCAGTCGACTAGTTGTTGTTATTATAAACAACAACCTTTATTTTAAAGAATTTTGATTTGTTATTCTTGATTACACTTCTTGTGATTAGTTTCTTTAAGAGACTATATATTTTCATAATAGAAATACATAATTACTATAACTAATTAAAGGAAGACTAACAAGACATGAGCCATTGCATTTTCCATCAATGTAAGTCTTATTTGAGCAAAGAAAAATTATTTCTGTGAATAACAAGTTATTGGAGGTTGATTTTCTTGGAGTTTTAGGACCATCTCCCTCATTCTCTTGATAGTTCTTTTCCCAAGAGTTCGAGCTTTCCTTCTTGCTCTTTGGAGATTTTTTCCAAGGATTCCATGAAGTAGATGGCCTTGGTGTTTCAGCAGTCATAGAAAGAGGATGGTGTCTAGGTTCAATTACAGCCGATCTACCACATACACGGAGTGCAGCTATTTCCAAAAACGCCAACCTATCTGATGTCAGTTTTTGCTCATAAAATATTTCTCTTTATAGTCTCATTTGTTCATATTGATAATAACGAATTTCATCTATTTTATCTTTCATTGATGAAGATACCGAAAGTTCTCTTCTTTTCTTGGCATTTGGAGTATATCCAGTTCGGTAATCTTACCATCTAAGTGTTGGTTCCTTACTTGGAGTAGGGGATGTGATAATATTAATTGAATCAGACGATTTGGTTGGAGTTGATGGAGAGCTCTCTTTCTTTGACATGATATAAGAAGGTATTTGGATAATCGTTTTCTATTGTTTTGATTAAAGCAGAAACAATTTTCTCAAGAATTTATACAAGAGTATACACTAAATATAGTATATCAAATGAATGGCAAAGTTAGTATTAACCATTCCTTTTAAACCGAAATAAATTTGCTAAAAACTTTGCATTTAACGAATGGTTTGTCTGTTCGATAAGTGATAAAATATAGTATTTCTATTTTAGATTTAGATAACCTATATTAAGTAAATTATATATATATATATATATATATATATATATATATATATATATGTAAAGAAGAGCATTTTTAGAAGTATATGTTAACTAAAAAGTCACTTACAGAAATGAGTAAGTATTTGAGAACTCCTTTTTGGTCAAGCCAGTCACTGACACAAATATTTTTGGTACCTGCAAAAAATAGAAATTAAAATGGTACCCACTTCCTCTGTTAGGGTCCTAAGGGTTAAGTCTTAGGAAGCCAAACCTAAGAGGGTTCAAGATCCTTTTTGAAAAAGAAATTATTATTATAATGAATGGAATTTAAAAAGTTTTTAATATATTTATTCCTAATAAGAACATTATTTGCCTTTGGAATCCATATACTAATATTTCCCAAGAATTTTTTCTTAGTAGAAATATTTAATTTATTACTAGAAATTTCTGGTTTAATATTAGAATTTTTAGAACTGGACTTCCTTTTTAAGTTTAATTTTTTTAATCATATCCTAGTCCTTTTTTACAAAAAACAGGTTGAGAATTTTCTAATATTTTAGATAAATTCTATCTACCCTTTTAAAGTTACTAACATTTTTATAAATATTTTCTAACTTAATTTTTAAACTAGAATTTTCCAATTCTATAATTTTAACTTTAATATTTAAAACATGATTCTCAGAAGCTAATAAATCTTTTTTTATCCTTTTGAGTCTTGATTTCTTGAATCAACATAGATATTTGAGAATTTGCTACTGAAAGAGAATCTTGTAATTTTCTAATTTCATTTTCTAAAATTTCTTTCTCATCTTTTAAATGATCTCTCTCAAATTCTGTTTTCTTTTTATCTTCGTTAGCTTGTTTAAACATTCGCTTAAACATTTTCCTAGATTCTAAGATTTCACTGTTAATTCCTATTAATTCATCAAAAGTAAAATCACTTACATCATTATCCTTAGCCACGAAGCATATGTTTGCTTGCTCAATGTCACTATAGCTGTCGCTTTCATAAGATGAATCCGAGTTGTCCCAAGTGACTGAAAATGCTCATCTCTTTGATTTTTCCTTTTTGCGATTTTTCTTCAATTCTGGACAATTCTTTTGATATTGTCCGGTCTTGTGACAATTAAAGCACTCTACTAGTGCAGGGTCAGGCTCTTTTGATGAATTCTTTTTCACATTTTTGCTTTGGCCTTTTCTGTATTTTAGAAATTTTCTAAAATTCTTTGCTACGAAAGCAATATCTTCTTCATCTGAATCGGAATCTTCTTTCTCAGCGTGGAAAGCTAAATTTTTCTTATCTTATACCTGTGCTTTCTTGGCCTGCAAATTTACTTCATAAGACATTAGATTACCGATCAACTCTTCTGGTTTCATGGCAGAGAGATCATTAGCTTCTTCGATTGCTAACACTTTTCTCTCTCATTCGTCCATTAAAGAGTTCAAAATTTTTGACACTATATCGAAATCAGAATACTTTTCTCCTAATTCTAACAAAGAGTGATAAATGTTTTGGAAATGTGAATACATATCATTTATGGATTCATTTTCATTCATCTTAAAATTTTGAAACTGATTCTTAAGCATAGATATTTTGCTTTGTTTAACCTTGTTAGTTCCATTATGAATAATTTTGAGTGTTCTCCCGATTTCATATGCTGTGTTACACATACAAATCCAGTTAAACTCTTTTTTATCTAAAGCACAATGCAAGATGTTCATAGCCTTAGCATTGGTAGTAGCCTCTCCTTTTTCAGATGCAGACCATTCAGTAAATAATGTAGTAGGTTGTGTGTACTCTTTTTGTGTGATATTCCATGCATCAAAACTATTTGCTTGCATACAAATCCTCATTCGTGTAGCCCAATAACTATAGTTCATGCCATTAAAGAAGGGTGGTCTTACAGTGGATTGGCCTTCATAATATCCGGTAATATTGTTAGTATTAGTGTTATTATCCATATTGTCTAAATATCAGATGACGATTTTATGTTTAAATGATGACCTTGCTATGATACCAAATTAAAAGTCGGTGTGTATGACTTAGGCAGGTTCTATATGGATATAGCAGAAATATAGATGATATACTAACTTAATATACAATAGTTACACAAGTAAAAGCTAAGCTATAGAAATATATCAAAAGTAAATGAAATAAGAAATGACACCAGGAATTTATACTGGTTCGGACTTCCCGCCCTACGTCCAGTCCCAAGATCCTCTTCGGAATTCACTATCATGCCCTCTCTTAACTCGGAGGAATAGGTCAATACACCTGAGCCCCAACAAGGATTCCTCTCGCTTGAGAAACTATACAGGGCTTCAACAATTACAAGTGTTTTGACTTCTGCTTTGTGTTCTTGAATCAACACGAATAGTCAAAGGTTTAAGCACACCCTTCCTATAATCTTATCCTCGAGTATTTGAAATGAATATGAAGATTTATAGGAAATTAGTTGCTTATCGAATCAGGATATGAGAAATGCTATCAAGGATTCAATAAGTAACTTGAATTTGGGAGAGCTTTTGTTTGTAAAGTATATAGAAGTTTAAATTAGAAAAAAGAGAGAATATAATCAGAATTGTTGATTTGGAAAACACGTTTGAAGTGTTTATATAATAGTAGAAAGGTTACAATTCTTCATGAAGAGTTTTAACCAAAAGAAGTTTCCATTTCCTTTCAGAAATGAAGATATTTCTCTTCATGAATAGAGGCAACATTTCAGAAAAATATTTGCTGTTTCAAATCAGTCGAGTGGTTAAACATCATCAGTTGACTGCTTGAATTAAACTTTAAATCGTTTGGATAAAAAACTTTCCAAACTAGCCGTCATGTACAAAAACTCTCTGACCAGTCGATTGGTCATTTATCTACCAATCGACTGGTAGAGCTAAGTTGTACATTTCTGGCTTTATAAAGCCATATAAATATATGTATATATATATATTTACTTTGTTTTGAATATTTGTGTTATACTTGAGGATAGATTTTAACATAATTCTAACACGACTCAATGTGTGTGTGTGTGTGTGTGTGTATATATATATATATAAATCTTATCTCTATAACATGTTTTCCATTGCTACTTCTTTTGTTGGCATTAATCAAAATCTTATTTTCAACTTCTCATGCAGGATGGCCGGATGCAGAGGCGAGGCTTCTCTATGCCCTTGCTTCTATGTGTCTCCAAATTAAGAGGAATCCAGAACAATCTTGGCTGAATTGCATAAAGAAGAATGCGGAGGTCATGCGGATGGTCAGACATTGGACAAGAAGATTCCGCGATATGGTTATTTCTGGCCCGATTCTAGCCCGATTTAAACCGAGACCCTGCAGCATATACCAGAAAGTGTGACAGATGTTAGAGGTTTGCAAATATTCCAAGAGCACCATCCGCAAAATTGACTCAAGTGGTCAGCCCATGGTTGTTTGCTGTCTGGGGCATTGATTTGAATAAGGCATTGATAAGTGCAAAGTCTAATATGAGATATGCCATTGTCGTCGCTGGTTATTTCACCAAGTGGGCTGAAGCAGAGCCACTAGCCACCATCACCTCAGAGAAAGCTATCAATTTTGTGCTGAAGAATATTATTTGCAGGTTTGATGTGCCTTAGAAAATATTAAAGGGCACTGGGACTCGATTCGAGGGTGAAGAATTCATAGCCTTCTGCGCCAAGTACAAGATCCGTAAAAGTTTTGCAGTTGTCCGCATGCCAACGGCAAGTGGAAGCAGTCAACAAGATCATAAAGTCAACTATCAAAAAGATTCTCGAGAAAGCTAAAGGTGGTTGGGTGGATGAGCTCCCTCTTGCACTATGGGCGTATAGGACGACTCACAATCTGTGACTGGGCACAAACCATTTTCCTTGGCCTTCGACTTCAAAGCTATGAATCCTGTGGAGTTGGAAGTTCCTACTCACCGTAGAGTTCACTTCAACCAAGCGGAGAACGAGCATAGTTAACTACAACTTGAAGAACTCAATAAGCTCGAGGAAAGAATAGATGAAGCAGAGCTCCAAATCGCAACACACCAAAGGAGAATAGTTCGGCACTTCAACAACAAAGTCCGCCGGAGAACTTCCGAAGTTAGTGACCTTTTGCTAAAAAGAGTGATGACTACCACAGGTGTGTTCGAACCAAATTGGGAAGGACCATACATAATAAGCTAGAATCTCTTGGACAAAACATATAAGCTATCGACAGTTAATGGGATTCCAATACCTCGAGCTTGGAATAGCGACCATGTGCTCGGTATTTTACTTGATGCTTTATTTAATTTTCTTGTAAAAATTGTTGTAAATATTTGCTGGTATTGTAACTGAACATCATCTATATGAATGAAAGCATTCCTACTTGTCTCGATCGTATATTTGCAAAAAAAAAAAAAAAAAAAAAAAAAATAGTTCAAAAATTGCTTTAAAACCGATTTAACATTGCAGGCTACTAATAGAGTGCTTGCTTCCTAAAAATCAGACAAGACCTGGCGACTCTTAACAATGCATTCTAATAGAAACTACTCAAGTGTTGAGTGCCACAAACATCAATCTACGAGGATATAGTGCACCACCTTGAAGAGCAAAAGAGGGAGTTACTAGGAGTCAATCAATGAAGAGAGCAACAAGCATGCACGAAGCAAAGAATTGCAAGTTCTACCAAAGGGGAACCTCCATAAGTGTGAGATCCAGGGCCCTAGTTCTCTAACTGCGATAGTTTTCCAAGTCAAGCATCTGGTAAAAGAACTGGCGTCTGCCCTTGGAATGACGCAATGAAGAAAGCTTCCCAAAAAGTTGTAAGTTTCACCATAGGGGCACCTCCCTAAGGTGGAGGTCTAGGGCCCTGGTTCTCTAAGCTGTGATTGCTTGCGAAGTCAAGCATCCAGTTGAAGGACCGGCGTCCGCCCCGTGGGATGATGCAACGATAGAAGCCTTTCATAATGAAGCTTAAAATCCTTTCATAGTGAAGTGAAAAGCCTCTCATAGTGAAGTTTAAAAGCCTCTCATACTAAAGCGAAAAGCCTCCCATTCTGAAGCTTAAAAGCCTCTCATAGTGAAGCAAAAAGCCTCTCATAGTGAAGCTTAAAAGCCTCTAACACTGAAACGAAATGCCTTGCATAGTGAAGCGAAAAGCCTCTCATAGAGAAGCTTAAAATCCTCTCATAGTGAATCGAAAAGCCTCCCATATTGAAGCTTAAAACAAAAATCTCAACCAAAAGGGGGTGTCAATCCAGTTTCTCCGAGGCTTGATTTACAAGGTCGGACGAAATGAACATTGGTTTATGTCCAAGACCTCTTCGAGAGCAGATGAACTAAAGACTTCTCCAAAAAGAAGCACAAGATCAACCAATAAAGCTGGGTTTCCTAGATGCAGTGGCAGGCTCAAAACCTCTCAATACACTGGCATAAGAAAAAGGACTTCACCAACAAAATGGAAGCTTCAGTGCTTTAGTCCAAATCGAAGAAACTCGACAAAGTTGATCACATCCAGCCTATGCAATTCGTGATGACTTATCGTATGGGGGCAACACAACCACCTTAAGATGGAAAAATGATAAAAAAGACATACACAAGCTCATCGTGACATTGCAACAAACAAAAGACTTGTAATCTGCAAAGAGGAGAATGCAAGAAAGCACAACAAAGCTAAAGCAAGAGCTAAAGTACAGCAAATCAAAAGCAGTATTATTACACCTAAACAAGTTTCAGAAGCAAGTTTTTACAAATTCAAAAGTGAGGGCTAATAATCGCATAACATCCAGTCAAAAGAAATGACAAATAAGGAAGCTAAACATGTGGAGTGAGCAGTCCAGCACATCAATTCTTCTTCTTCCCGCCTTTGGAAGAGCTGCTCGACCTAAGTGCGAGCTTGTCAACTCTGATCGGAGGAGGTGTAATAGTGGGCTGACTCTCATCATTAGCTTCTTTGTCGTCTTCATCATCCTCAGGAATAATAAGGGAATGAAAAGCGAGGACTTCCTTACTTGGCACTACGTTTTTTCCCGTGCCTTCTTTTTGGAGATTTGGCATCTTTACCTGAGTGAGTTTTGACATCTTTCTTTGGGCTTTCTTCTAGGTCATCCAGTCCTCCTCCAAACACGCCAGTCGGGTCATCTAAATCACAGAGTGCATCAATTTGCTCTGGTTGTGACCCAGCCTAAGAAATAGAAGCAGGAGTAGACTGGAGAGCTAAAGAAGGAACACTTGGTGAAGGAGTAGCAACCAAAGCGCTTGTCGCCATTTGAATGGAAGGAGTAAAAATGGCTTCAGTTCTAGTTCCAGTTTCTTCAGGCATGGCTGGAGAAGGCTTCAGAGTAACCAGGCCTAACTCAAATGGAAGATAATCAAGGAATTTAGCGTATCCATATGGAGAGAATAAGAGGTCCAAGTCCTGTAAGACTGAATCAAAGACGGTTTTACCTGAGGTAGAAGAGCTTCTGAGCTTTACTTCAAAGACACTTGGATCCTCGTCGGTTCCACCATCGCCTCCTGAATGCTTCTCAGTAGTCTCCTTCTTTTCTTCAGGATTGGTAGTGGGCTCTGTGGAAGGCACAACATGAGACTTAGGACCTGAAATGATAACCTCAGTGGAAGTAGCCTGAGAAGTGGTAGCAGCCGTGTCCAGAGCATGCTCCCCAAAGGACCCATCTCCAATAACTAGGCCATGCTCTTTTCTGAGTTCTTATTTTCCCTTGGCAAGGGCAGCACGACTTTCATCGTCCAGGTAATTCTTCAAAAGCTCCTCCTCCGTCGAACCGCTACTATCGAGCAGTGTTAGAGCAGACTACCAAACCTCGACCAAAGTAATCGGAAATGCATCTTGCACGAGGAAAGATAAACTCCCTCGCCCCATGACGCTGAGAGTGCAGAACCTAAACAAATTGTCATTGAAGCTGGCTTTAACGATTGCATATGCTTAGTTAGCTGCGGTCTTATCAAAAAGAGCCTGATTTCTCTCTCGCTCCAGTTCCACCACTCTGGCCCTCAACGAGGAAATTTCTAAGTCTGAGAACTAACTCTTTCCTCCAAGCGGGCGATGCTTTACTGCTCCACGAGTAGCCTGTCTTCAGCATTCTTTTGAGCAGAATGAGCATCTTTAATTTGAGCAGTTAACAAGGCTTTCTTCTGCTTATGAGAATAAGTGGGAGCCGTAAGATCTTCTTTAAGCCTTCTGTTTTTAGACTTTAGCTCCTCGTTCTTCTTGGAGAGAGATTTAATGCCGACATTACGTGCCTTGAGAGTTTTGTCCCATTCAACTTTATCATTCTCCATGGTCAGCATAGCTTCAATGTTACATCTGTTGATTCTCTGGAGTTCATCAACTAGATTTTTCTAGTAAGACAGCTTCTCAATGTCACCTTTCACCATGTCAAGATTCCTAAGCATGGCTTCCTTGTCTATTGGAGATATATCCAAATAAAAACGGACTCCTTTCAAGAACCAGTGAGGAAAACGGGAAGAAAAGGTGCTAGGTGTTGGTCCAAGAGAGTAAGCTGACCATTGGATGATTTGTTGAATATCAACAGAAGGAGAAGTAGTCACTAGAGGTACAACAGGTATAAGGGTCGTGGAAGTTTGAGTAGAAGAAGTAGGATCCTTATTGGTTTTGGCACGTTTACCCTCTCCAATAATCCTTATCCCTATCCCTCCTCTTTTGATGATCATCCCTCTCTTGCATGTCCCAATCATGGCGGTCATCACGGGCACTCTTTCTTCACTCATCCTTCTCTTGTTGGTCCCGTGCCTCTTGAACCTTTCTTGCTCTTCTTTTATCATCTGTCTCTCCATAAGAATGGGATGGTCCATAACGTCGCGGGGTTGTAATAGCTAGAATAGCGGTTGAATTCATCTACATATGAGCGACTCATGGTTTAACCTGAAATATAGAAAAGAGAGAGTTCATTCTTTAAAGCAGGAAGCATTAGGGTAAGACAGTTATGTATGCAATGTTAGGATTGCCTCGCATGTTGTTAAGGAGGAATGATGGATTGGAATTAATAGTCCCACATCATGGAATAAATTGAAGGAGTTGAGTACAAATATGTGCTGGTAGGCACGTAACATCAGGGATTCCTTTTGTTATATGGGAGTTGTGTGCCAGCTCATATGCGTGCAAGGAAGGGGGGCTTTATTCCAACTGTCGTTACATAACAGTGGTATCAAAGCCAAAGGTTCGGACTGGGCCATGCAGGCAAGGCAGTGCTATTAAAAGATACTCGTAGGATGCGAGTCAAGGGGGAGACTGTTAGGATTGCCTCGCACGTTGTTAAGGAGGAATAACGGATTGGAATTAATAGTCCCACATCATGGAATAAATTGAAGGAATTGTGTACAAATATGGGCTGGTAGGCACGTAACAACAGGGATTCCTTTTGTTATATGGGAGTTGTGTGCCAGCTCATATGTGTGCAAGGAAGGGGGCTTTTTTCCGACCGTCGTTACATAACATGTAAGATATTGAAAGCTCTAAGTGTGTGTTGTGTGTGCTCTAGCGCGCATCAAGCAACAGAGCGCTCATTGTTGTTGGAGCCAGAGAAGCTGTAATTTCAGAGATGGGTTTTCGAGAAGAAGAAGTTAGACCCAATTTGAAAGACATCTTTGAGACCAATGCAGTAAGCTTGGAAATTACAATATCTCCTGTGGAAAGCTCACCTGAAGTGACATTAATATCACTCAAGCCCCCGTATACATCCAAAAAGTCATCCTCAGTGGCAGTCGAAAGCGTGGGGTTAGCATCATCTCTTTCAACAGCAGAATCACCTTTGCCCGCTGTCTCTCCTTTTTCAAGTTGTTCATCAGTCGTTGCGGGACATTTACCCTCATGATGTATAATTTCTTCCTCTTCAATGGAAGGTAATTAAGGCTATGCAGATGACTCAGCTCCACCTATAGGATCTGTGCATTTCTTTAAAGCGGGCTCCTCTGTGGAATCTTTTAATGCAACATCCTTTCTAGAAGCTAGGGCACCTGATGCTTCAAGCGTGGAGATAGGAGAAGAAGAAGTTTCTTTAGAAGGAAAAGATCATATAGGGTTGAGAAATCTAAATTATCAAAGAAATCCTTCAGTGATTAGAAAATTCTTAGTTCTCTCTTCGTCTTTGACGACCTATAAGGACTCGTGAGCAGACTTACAAAGAATGGAGTCTTTGACAAGAGACAGTATTTATGCAAGATAAAAGGAAGGTTTAATGATTGAGACTTAGAAAAAAGCTTGATAAAAAGATCTGAGAAAATATGTTCATGTCCTTCCTTCCAGATTCCGTAAAAGCTATCGGGTCATCAAACATAAAAGAATTGGTTTACGAATCCCGAAGCACTATTTGATAATTCAAGGATAAGCTTGCGATTTTGAGCGCCTTTAACAAATATAATAGATGGGTGATCCTTCCTTCTCTTAAATGAGAACAAATAGCAGATATCCTGAAGAATATGCATGCATCGCCTTGTCCTCCTAAAAAGCACACAAAGCCCAATTAAAATGGCATAGACATTTAGGTGTAGCTGGAATGGGGCAATCACTAGATGTCGAAGGACCATTTGCAGAAAAGCGTTGAAAGAAGGAGCGGACCCGCTCATTAACATATAACGGTTAACTTCTACAAAGTTAAAGGGTGGACGATCAACATTTTCATCCTTCCCTGGTAATCAAGCATTAGCTTCGAGAATGCCAAACTGAGCACATATCTTCTTAAATGTACATTGATTAAGTGTTGTAGAGCATCTCTCCGATGGGAGATTACCGAGGGGACGGGGACTAGGAACAGGCTGATTTGCTTCCGACTGGGATCTGTTGTTGTCATAGCTCCAGATACTTGAATAGAAGCTCCAACTTGGGAAGACGTGGTCGTTTCTTCATATTATCCATTCTACATAACTAATTTGTATATAAATACTTTACAGGTGCGCACTTCGTAAGTGTGAAGTGTTGTGCAAAACTATATAAGCCACTAAGAACATCGAGGCTCGAAATCTACAGTCGGTGTGTGTCGATTAGTTGATCTCAACCATCGTTGCGAATTTGAATTAGAATGGCGTTCTTATGCAGGAGATATTTGACAATTTTTAAATGGTTGAATGAAACGATTCTATATAAGTATTTCATTTAGTTCGAATCTGAAAATTCATTGTAGTTCATTATTAATGATTAAACTAATCTGTCATTAGTATGGGAAATCGATGGCAAAATATTCTCTCAAAAGCGTGCAAGTGTTCTTGTTATTACATGTCAGGTAGCATGGAAAATGTGCATTCAATTTTCAGGTTGTAATCTTGGTCCGTTTAAGGTTTGGGTCACACTTACATCAGGGTCGCTTATTTGCCATGGGCCTAAAGAGTGTGCACCAGCATGGATCGTTCACAACCCAAAAATATAGGTCATTTTTCAACCCAAAAGTATGGGTCGTCCTCGACCCGAGATATGTATCATTCTCGATCCAAAGGAATGGGTCGATCTCGACACATGGGTTCATCAACGACTAAGCACTACATCATTCAAAGCGAATTTAATGCATCAAGAACACAAGATTTCACGTGCACAAACTACCAAGATATGAAGAATCGCCAAACTATTAAACAAAAGTCTCGAATTACAATTCATTTCAGCACATAATTTGTGTATGATTACATTAAAATTTGCCAATTCAAACAACTAAGTTGCCAATTCCAACCCATTCGAATCACAGATCATTAAAGCAAGCAACTAGCACAGAAAATGGAGATCGAGTATTGTCTGTAAATGAATCGTCAACCTCAACATACAATAAATACTGAATTTCATACATCAAATTCTCAAGTTCAAATTGAATACAAGGCGTTGAAATACACAAGCAATCAAAAAAGGGAAATCGCACGCCATTATAAACTCAAACCGCAATCGATATAAACCCTAAATGCCTAAAATTGGAGCTCTACAAAATAAAAATGATTCAAATCTGAAGGAACTAACGAAGAATAGCAATTCGAGTGAAGTTGATGAGTATTTGAGTTTGAATCAAAACTAAGGATCTATGGTAATCGAGGATGGTGATGAAGGTGTATGTAAGCCACGGTGACAAAATACGATCAGATCCTTGTGATAAGGTCTTGTGAGAAGTCGATAATGGTGAAGGTCACTTAGATCTGAAATAATAGGCTATAAATTGGTTCAAATTTGCTGTAGTTGTGGTGATTATCGAAATCAGGCAGAGATGTAGCTTCCTGATGATCGGTGTTAGCGGACTTGATCAATGGTGGTTTGATTTTTGCTTGACAATGAAGTACAGATTTGGATCGGATCGAATTTTTAGAGGAAGAATTCTTCCATTAAAGTGTGTCTCGAGCATACGAGGAATAAGTAAAAAATGTGGATTTGAAATGAAGTATGTAGTAGTCTAGAAAAGGGCTTTGGCAATCCAACGGTCCAAACAAGTTGTGATCCATCCCTTGAAGGTCACGAGTGATATGATTAAGAAGGGTTATTCATGATCTAAAGGGTTAGATTATTCACGTGATCCATAAATCTCCATCTGAACCTTTGACTTCGAAGCTTACGTTTTATACCAAAAACGTAAGCTCCAAGAGGCAAATGCTAATCCCATTAAAAACACGATTCAAATGATGGATTATTCGTAAATTAAGAGCATGTATCGGTTGCATCGTAACATGTGGATAGGTCGGCCATGTTTTAATTTAAGTATTGGTGGATCATGCTAATGATCGGTCAGGTCGTTGGTGATTAGGTCGTTCATATTTCGGTCAGCGAAAATGAATGGATCGTTAGCTAATGATATAGTATACGCGCCTGGGATGGTCACAAAGCCTTAGGTCGGCTTGCTTTGGGTCGTTTGCAGCAGAAAGGTGGGTTGTTCAATAATGGGTCACCTAAGACGTGAGTCCGTCGCGATGACTGAGTGAATCAGGTCGCCATAACATACGTCGGGTCGGCTACAAAGCTACGGGTCGCGAAAAGTGTGGGTCTTTCACATGAGTGGATCAGGTCATCACATACGAAGTGCGGGTTGTTTGGCCAACCCATGTAGGTCGCGACACAATTCTATGGACCGTGTATGTTACCATATCAAGCTTCAAACCACTCCAAACTCCGCTTATAAAACTTAACTGTCTCGCACATTAAAAGGATCAAATTTTCTCATCCCGAAGGGCTGTCATTTTTTATCTTCAGTACTCAAGCTTTTCAAGCTCCATGAAAGCTTCCTCAAGAGCCATCTAAGCTTATCCAATGTCACTTTCATCTATAAATTGACAAAGATCATCACCGAGCTCGATTACCGAAGATCTGACTCTATAATCGCCGCTACTAGTGAAGATCCGAGCGTTTCTACTCTGAATTTCCAGGATATTCGAGAGGTAGAGAGAAGTAGAGAGAGAATAATTGTAGAAGATATAAGAATGTATAAAATGAGATCATATGTGTACCTTGTGATGAAGAGAATAATGAAATTGTCATTCAAAGTGGACGTAGGCCAAAAGTGAGGCCAAACTACTATAAATCTTCTCTACTCTTTGCTATTTTCTGCATTTACTTGTCCTTAACCTTACTATTTGCAGTTTTTTTTTGCATTAATACACTTCTTAGGGTGTTAATTCCATTTTTGGTATTAACAATGATTTTTTTTAAGAAAATTAAAGTGGGGTGAAAGAAAACATTAGAATGATGAAGAAAAAGTTAAAAATTAATTTTAGACTACAGGTATTTATAGAAATCAATAAACTTGTCTATTCGCTAAGGGATATATCGAATAGACAGTTCTTTTAAAGTTTTAAATTTTAGAAATTACCTTATATGTCGACATACTCTAGGGGTATATGTCGATATATCGTAGTTAAAAATAATTTTTTTTATTTAAATTATTTTGAAAATTCCATGAAAGCTTCTCAAGAGCCATGAAAGCTTTCTCAAGAGCCATCTAAGATCTCGCATATATTGAATAAAGATCAATGTTGAAGTGTATTAAAATATTTTATTACGACTTAGAGTTTACTTGAATAAGAGGAAGGAATTCAAGCAAACTTAAATGACAATATGAAGAAAAAAAAGCATGTTTTGTAAAACTATGAAATTCTAATAATAGTTGCATTAAAAATTATGTTTAAGGTATCTAGAAATATTTAAGCATGTGTATATGAGTTTTATAAGGAAAACACAACATTGTGTTGTGTGTGTATAATGTTAGAATGAGTGTGAATTTTTTTTGTTTGTTAGTGCTTAAAGCTTTGTGACAAAGCTAATTAACATAAGTGAATTATACTTAGGCTTAGTAAGATAGGTTAGCTTATTTCCTAAATTATAGTTCCCTGGTAAGTGCGAAAATGAAACTTATATGACATTAGAAAACAAATTATAGATAAGAAATTGAAAAATCCTTTTCTTATCTCTGAAATACAACCAAAATTCAAATCTGAAGCTTGTAACTAGTTCTAGCATCTTCCCTACGGGTAATCAATGATCAAAAACCAATTCTATCACAAGTTTTCTCTGATTGGAGAAATCCCTGCATTGAGGTTTTATATTCTTATTTGCATGTTTTAGTAATTTTTTCAGGCATTTGTAAGCTATTTTGAGGGGATATTGAAACACCCCACCTTCGTTAGGGTCACTCTCAAAGGGAATGCCCTAATTTTGGTGGAGGTTTATAAGTTTAAGTCACAGATATACAAGACAGATATAAGAACACATATTTTTGAGCAGCGGAAAACAACAACAACCTTTATTTCAACATAATACGTGTTCACAAACCATGTCATAATTTGTCTTACAATACCTCCAAAATCATAACTGTCTTGATTACATTATTTAAAGAAGCATAAAGAAAACATAAATAAACTGCAAAAGTCCCCTAATTGCCGTCCAAAGCCATAGTCCAAAACGGAAAAGATCCAAGCAATACATTCTTTCTCTTCAAGCTGGATGTGAAAACTGGTCAAGCTGCGGTATTCCCTCCCTGAGAACCTAGGGGGGGAACGAAAGAAAAAGAGGCGAAAGGAAAAGGGTCAGTCATAAAGACTGAGTAAGTCCTAGTGACTTTCAGTGTAAAAACGGTTAAAACAACATGTCATGTATGAACTGGAACTAGACTCAAGAAGGGTGTCAAGGTGGACAAGATAGACTAAGATGATCAAGATAAGTCAAGACAAGTCAAATAAAGTATCACAAGTTCAAGATTCGTTGCAACGATTGTACTAGTATACTAAACCCATGTCACGAGTTAATCACGAAATAAATCCCACGGCCCAATATCGTGAAATGACCCTGAAACGGGGTCTGACCCAAGTACGGGGTCCTACGGAGCGCTTATCTAGTCGATCGGCTCCCTACAAGTTCTAGCTCGTCAAGTGTCCGTGTCATACGGCTAATCACGAATGTAGTCACCTATGCTGGGTCCACCTTCGGGTGTATCAGTCCTAGGGTGTCAACCCCTGACACGATTCAAGATGCATAGATAAATCTATGGATACCCAGTGTCTGCCCCGGAATACGTGCACGACCGTAGTCCACCGAACATACACTGGCGTACCCCACTGCCGTTGTTCACCTCTTACAATCAGCCCAGTAATCGTGCCCCAAATTCGCTGTCTAAAGCGTCGTAGTTGTTGTAGCTTCTAGTTGTAGCCTTCAAGAATCGTCCTTCGTCTTCTATAATTTTGTTCTTTGTATTTTTAATTCAGAGCTCTAGGTTTAATGGTGGCGGCCTGAGGCTAAAATGAAATAGTATGATTTAGGCTAGGTCTTAGGTTCTTTTTATAGTGTTTGCAAGTTGATGTAGACCGTCGATGGAGCTTGATTCAATAACAGCCGTTCGTTTGAAGGAGAGACCAACCAGGAGCTGACACCTAGCCCTAGTGACAAGGCAAGACTCAGAAAATGGACCAAACACAGACCAGGCCAGCCAAGACCTCACCAGCAGGTCATTCTGACCTGGGCGCACTTGGCAGGTGCGCCAGGCTAAAAATGTACTGGCGCACTTCCCAAGTGCGCCAGTTCATTTTTGTTCTGGCGCACTTCCTAAGTGCGCCAGTGCATTCTGACCCGTTTTCTGGTTTTTCGCCCAACTTCGTTCGTCCATATCTTCTTCATACGATATCCGTTTCAAGCAAACTCAGACTCTATCTCAAGCAGAATTCCGAGACGAACGCAATGGCGTATCCCGTTTCCCTTAATTCTTTGATTTGAAATTATTTATACTTTAATTTGTGAATTTCACCGTTATAGAATACACAAGGTGTTACATTCTCCCCCACTTAAAAGGATTTCGTCCCCGAAATCTTCAAGTTCACGAAGAATGTACATCCTAACATCCAAACATCCATCTACTCATCCATCAAACACGAGCATCCATTGTCCTTAAAAGACTTCTAATGCTTCATGATCATATGCAAAGTGTGTGTGTGTACATGTACTTATCCAATGCAAAATCAGGCGGTCTACTGATTCAGTTGACCTCCTTAATGCGAATTATGTAAGTGCCATGAATCCATTATGTATGCAAATTCTCCTATTCATGGTTCTACATGAGTGCTCAACCATTCATATAAATGCAACATCCATATGACAACACATTAAACTTCAACTATATACGAATGCAAACATATATGCATATGCAATATGAAAAATGTGTCTGAGCCGATCTAGTGCCTAATGTGTATTCATGCATCCACGAGCAACCACTTGCGATCACTTGCAACCATTTCGCAATCATAACATGTTTCAATTACATGTTTACATCCAAAAAGATTCTACCTATGGTTCTCAAGATAGGATCGAGGAGAGAAATAAGATAAAACAAAGCATCTAGAAGAAGTTAACGATGTACCCCCAGATGGTCTGGTCTGCTTCTTAGGGCAGTCTTTGTTGATGTGTCCAGTCTCCCCACAATGAAAACATTCACCTTTCTTTCTCTTCCTCTTTCTACAATCCTTGGCTATGTGCCCTTCCGTACCACAGAAATTGCATTTCCTTTTATCACGTGAGTTGTTGTTCTTGCCTCCTTTCTCGGAGTCTACCTTCTTATTCTGAGAATCGTTGGGCTTGACCTCTTTCTTCCCTTGAGAGTTTTCTGCCTTTGTCACCTTCTTGCCCTTATCTTCTTCGTTCAGCAATGCCATTTGTACCAACCTTTCATACGTAGCTCCCATGGGTATGTGGGTCATGGCCAAACTGTGTAATGGCTCATTCAACCCCTTGACAAAGCGGAGAGCTTTCTTGTGCGGGGTGTTGACTAGGTCTAGTCCGAACCTAGCCAGCTCATCGAATTGATTAACATACTCTTTGACTGTCATATTTCCTTGCTTAAGAAATAAAAATTTCTCCAACTGCAAACTCCTTTCAGCTTCTGAGAGAAATTTAGCCTCAAACCTTGCCCTAAAGTCCTCCCATGTTTCCACTAGTCTTTCTGCATTAGTGACTTCCCACCAGTAGGAAGCCTCACCTTTTAGTAGCCACACTGCCAGTTGTACCTTCTACCTATCTTCTACCTCAAAAATGACGAATAAGTCCTTGGTTTCCTTTAGCCAATTCCTAGCTGCCACGAAGGACTCAGTTCCATGAAAGTCCTTTCCCCCCATAGCTTTAAAATCTTTACATATCTTAGCAAAAGTATTTCCCCGCGGAGGAGGTGGAGGAAGAGGTGCTGCTGCAGCCGGATGATTCCCTATAGCTGGGGGAGGAGGAATGGTAGGGCCTGGCTGAGTGGCCCTTGCTTCTAAGAATCGTCTAAACCAACCAGGTTTTGGTACACCCTCTGGCAAATTAAGTTCTTCGGATATGTTGAAACAAGAAGGATGATTCAAAACGAAGGATAAGAGATAGTACCTATGGCTTTGGGGGACTTTGCCTTTTTAAAATAAAATAATATTTTATCTTTTAAAAATTCTTCTTTAAATTTTTCTTTGAAAATAAATTTACAAAACTTTTTATCTTATTTGGTAAACCTATGCTCTGATACCAAGTGAAACACCCCACCTCCGTTAGGGTCACTCTCAAAGGGAATGCCCTAATTTTGGTGGAGGTTTATAAGTATAAGTCACAGATATACAAGACAGATATAAGAACACATATTTTTGAGCAGCGGAAAACAACAACAACCTTTATTTCAACATAATACGTGTTCACAAACAATGTCATAATTTGTTTTACAATACCTGCAAAATCATAATTGTCTTGATTACATTATTTAAAGAAGCATAAAGAAAACATGAATAAACTGCAAAAGTCCCCTAATTGCCGTCCAAAGCCATAGTCCAAAACGGAAAAGATCCAAGCAATACATTCTTTCTCTTCAAGCTGGATGTGAAAACTGGTCAAGCTGCGGTATTCCCTCCCTGAGAACCTAGGGGAGGGAGGGAAACGAAAGAAAACGAGGCGAAAGGAAAAGGGTCAGTCAAAAAGACTGAGTAAGTCCTAGTGACTTTCAGTGTAAAAACGGTTAAGACAACATGTCATGTATGAACTGGAACTAAACTCAAGAAGGGTGTCAAGGTGGACAAGATAGACTAAGGTGATCAAGATAAGTCAAGACAAGTCAAATAAAGTATCACAAGTTCAAGATTCGTTGCAACGACTGTACTAGTATACTAAACCCATGTCACGAGTTAATCACGAAATAAATCCCACGGCCCAATATCGTGAAATGACCCTGAAACGGGGTCTGACCCAAGTACGGGGTCCTACGGAGCGCTTATCTAGTCGATCGGCTCCCTACAAGTTCTAGCTCGTCAAGCGTCCGTGTCATACGGCTAATCACGAATGTAGTCACCTATGCTGGGTCCACCTTCGGGTGTATCAGTCCTAGGGTGTCAACCCCTGACACGATTCAAGATGCACAGATAAATCTATGGATACCCAGTGTCTGCCCCGGAATACGTGCACGACCGTAGTCCACCAAACCTACACTGGCGTACCCCACTGCCGTTGTTCACCTCTTACAATCAGCCCAGTAATCGTGCCCCAAATTCGTTGTCTAAAGCGTCGTAGTTGTTGTAGCTTCTAGTTGTAGCCTTCAAGAATCGTCCTTCGTCTTCTATAATTTTGTTCTTTGTATTTTTAATTCAGAGCTCTAGGTTTAATGGCGGCGGCTTGAGGCTAAAATTAAATAGTATGATTTAGGCTAGGTCTTAGGTTCTTTTTATAGTGTTTGCAAGTTGATGTAGGCCATCGATGGAGCTTGATTCAATAACAGCCGTTCGTTTGAAGGAGAGACCAACCAGGAGCTGACACCAAGCCCTAGTGACAAGGCAAGACTCAGAAAATGGACCAAACACAGACCAGGCCAGCCAAGACCTCACCAGCAGGTCATTCTGACCTGGGCGCACTTGGCAGGTGCGCCAGGCTAAAAATGTACTGGCGCACTTCCCAAGTGCGCCAGTTCATTTTTGTTCTGGCGCACTTCCCAAGTGCGCCAGTGCATTCTGACCCGTTTTCTGGTTTTTCGCCCAACTTCGTTCGTCCATATCTTCTTCATACGATATCCGTTTCACGCAAAAAAAAACTGATGATCCCACAGCTTGAACTCAGCACCTCAACAATGGAGGCAAGCAGCATTCTCCCCTCCTACAGAGCCCAACGTCCCCGTTGGCTCACAAACACCTCACCCAGGCGCTGCGGTCCATACAGGAGCCACAATTCTGGCTGGGTATTGGCTCTGATACCACTGTAACACCCCTAAGTCCCACATCGTGGAAGCATGTGTGAAGTAGGTACATATATAATAGAGTCCATCTCTTACTAACGCCGAGGCCTAGTGATGGAAAACCCTACACCTGAGAGGTGGCAAAGTAGGGACAATATCGGTGTTAGTAGGGAGGTTGGCTCAGCCTGTGTGGCAACGCCATGTGTTGGCGGATCTCGAAACTTGCCGAGGCCTTTTGAGGAACAAAACCCCACACCTATACGGTGGCTAAGTTGGGGACAATATCTTGCGCGAACGGAGGTGCAGGCTGTTACAGATATCTTCTTCAAAATCTTCGTTTTCGTGCTCTAAATTGCTGCAATAATCAAGGTGAGTTTGTAAAACTCACTTTTCTTATTATGTTGATTGAGTTTTGGTTGAAAATCTATTCTTTGTAAACTGAAACTTCATCTCATTTGTTATTCCGTGCGAAATTGAGTCTGGGTAAATATTTAAAGACCCAAGTCTCCTACATTACTTGTTGAAATTGCTTGATCCCTTTTCCAATTCATAGCCTGTGTATTGTACCTCTTGCATATGCCAATTTTGGGATCATTCAAGGCACGTTAGGGTTGGGAAATTAAAGCTCAGGATTGGGTTCATAGAATGTTGTCTCCACCAGGAGATCGCGTACTGGTAGGTCGATCCATCGATGGCTTGAGTCGACCCTAGTGCCGACCTAAGCCATATTATAGGTCGACTTAATGGGCGTGATGTGTGGTAATTTTCATGCTTTATTTGTTTGCTTTCTAGGTTGTTTTAGCTAAGTGCTAAAGCACTGGTTTACTTATTTCCTTTCTATTTGTCCTTAAATTATGTAGTTTGATGAATGATCTAATTTAGTCTTATTCAAAAGCTAATATATAGTCAATCCACAACATGGATTGAAGGGATTTCATTTTCTTTATTGTTGAACAAATTTGTTGCTTCTATTTTATGATGCTCCTCACACCGTACGTGTTTCTTAATACGATTTCAATAAGGAATTTTCTCTACATGGATATATATATATACCACTTTCAAACAAACGATTTTCTATGATTTCTTTTACAGAAATAAAATTATCTTAATGCTAAGTTATATGTATAGTATTTTATGATATATACGAAGATTTTCAAAGAAACCACTTAAATGAATTTCCAAATAATTTTATAAGCTCATTTTCTCTTGCACCAGTCGAGAAGGCAAGGTTAAGTTTAAATGGTTTAGTAAACCTCATGGTATGGAACAAAAAGGTATATTATATTGGTTAATTCCAGACCTATCGATTGAGACTTCGTTGTGGTACCGGACGATTGGAAGTAAACCGATAAGTGAGAATGTATGGTATAGGACGTATTGGTATAATTATTCATTTTATAGTAGGAAGTTTGTGACATAAAATTAGGGAACTGTGTGAGTCCTTTGGGTCAATTCTTCATGTTTGGTTTTTATCAGTACTGGGACAACAAGGGCCAATTATGTAGACTAGGGGTTTACTTATTTGGATGGCTTCCGCCATTGTGTGATGCATTGCAGTTGCAGAATTCTCACCTAATTGGTTCCAAATTGTGTGGTTCAATGTTCTCTAAATTGTTCAAGACCGTGTGGTATGATGATTTTGCGTTATCATGTTTCTTAGATTTCAAGTATTCTTTGATTTCTAGAAATATTATGTTGTTTGACGATGTTTAACCATTTATGTATATTGAGTTCTATACATAGTTGTGTGCTATTTGATGTTTATTCCATGATGATTATACCACTGTGTGGTGAATAATTAGTCGAGTTAGACCAATCATATTTATAATATTTCCAACGTATGCTTTGACTTGATCGAGATTTTTTTTGACGATCATTGCCTCCGGTTTTGGTAATTAAGACGATGGAAAAGGTTGTAGTGTGTTGTGGTGTATTACTTATATGAGACCCTTGAGTATGAGATAACGATGTGGCTGCACAAAGTATGAGTTGGGTCGGGTTGGACCAAATACTCTATGCAACCCTCACAGGTATGGGTTTAAGGTAGTTCAACCAGTATTCGATCCTGTATGAGGTTGGATATAGGTTGAGTTAAATATGGGTTAGGTCGGGTTTAGTTGGGTTGGATTAGGTTGCATGAAACTAGTAAAAGAGGAAAATATGAGATGATTTTATTTAAAATAATATTAAAATATTCAACATAATATATAGGATTATAGCTATCATAACGCATTTAAAATAACTAATTCATTATAATACATATCTTATTATAATTTCATTGCAAAACACATCATATGAAATTCGCTACATAGCAGAACAAGTGTTTCATTTTAAAAAACATTAAAATTCTCTTTAAAATATATTTTCCAAATTTTATCTAGTTTGAATTGACATGAAATATGTTTTTTTTGTATATTTACAATAGAATACACTATATTATTATAGGATTAGACTATTTTAATTTAAGTGGGCCGATATTAAATTAATTTTCTAATATAGGGTTGTATTGGGTTAAAATAAGGTTGGTAGAACAAAATATCACACCCGATCCATATATAATATGGGTTACAAATTGTAACCCATATCTGATCCGAACTAGGATGTGTTGTGTTGGATTTATGTGGGTTTGATCGGGTTGGTGGGTTGGATCAGATTGGATATGGGTTGTGTGCAACCTTAACTAATGATCTTACCTCATGTATTCCACGTTGCTTTTGTATTTGTCATATTCCTCTTTTATTGTGAGGAATTATTCCTTATATGATATTACCCTTCATTTATCATGACTTTTTTAAACTAAACTGACCCTTGTGTTTTAAACTCGGGTCCGATCAAGTTGTTTTAGTTCCGCACCGTTGTAGATATTTATTTATTTCTGCTGCTACTATGGACTTTCTATCACTCTTTTAAGGCACTTAGGTGTGTTTTACGCTAGTCGTTTAGTTGTTTTATTTTGGGTCTATGTGTGTAAATATTTTTTGTGGGGCATGATGTTGTATATACTATGGTGCATACACCCACTTATGTATGTCAGTTCGTATTATACTTGATGTATTTGTATATCTATGATTGTACCTGCTATTATTTGACCTGTGGTGGTTATTAATGTTCTATTTTATTTTGAATTGATTCAATAACCACCCTAGCATAGTATTAGATATGGGTTAAGTATGTCGAACCACTTAAGTTAAGGAAAAAAAATATAAGTATTAATTCGATGTACTTGATACTTGGCAAAACAAGATATATAGATGGTCGCTGCTAATAAGCCCAGTTCTCCATACTAATAGATAATATTATCTAGTAATAATCTTTATTAGTATAGGCCTTGGGTGGGGCATTACACTCTTCCTTAGGAACAACAACGACAGTCTTAAACTTCAAATAGCTATTTTTTGCCTTAATGCCTTTTTTTGGCAAAGCCGACCGGTTTTTAAGGTGACCACAAACACCTTTTAGTATAACTAATAATAAAATAAAGTATAATACAGGTGATTGTTAGTTGACAATCGGCTACATCGGTTTTTAAGGTGGACCATCCACCATAGGCGGCTTTTAAAGTTGTCCGACCACCATAGCTAAGCTAGCTTATAGTGCAAGGCCTAGACTAAATACTTAGACATCATATTTCCTAGTGCAGGCACACCATGCAGGGGGGCATACACCAATTGCTTTAACCATTGCATAAACAAAGCCAAATTATAATAAACCCATTACATACAGTACATTAACCAAAAAGTTAAAAGTACAACATTGTGACACTCATGAATGCAGTAGAAACGAGGATCACAGAGACCCTTACCATCACCACTGTTCACCGGTAGCACAATTTCCTTGATGCAAAAGGAGATCCCAAGAGAAGCGATGGACCGAATACCATAATATTACATGAATTGAAAATGTGACATAGGTACCAAAACCATACGAACATATGTAGCCAGAAAACAAGACCATCACTAGTAGAAAGTCGAGAGTATATCGGCTTCACCTGGATGCAGATGGTGACGGCCATGCCCGACATACATATGACATATACTGTATCAAGAACAGATCACCACCCCAAATGAGAAGAAAAACCAAACACCAAGCCAAAAACAGAACAAAAACATAGACCTACGTACCCAAAACACTACCACACAATACGAACACCACTCACACATTGAATATCACTCACTGCAAGGCACCATCACAACCGAAACAAATACTCCACAATGCCAAGCCAACTATACTTAGACGCTGAGCTAGATGGTTCGTAGCACTCAATCGAGAAAGAAAGGCATACCAAAAACATTGCTTGGTGAAACGCGAAGCCAAGCAAGTAGGTGAAGTTGCTATGATCCTAGTGAACTCCACGCATGCAATATAATTTTGCAACCTCAACAAATCGAAACACTCCATAGCAACAGACCCCAATTATCATAAACAGTAAACACATCCCATGATCCATGGAAACGTCCTCATCCACATGACAAAGGTTAGACTTAAGACGGACAGTAAGAGGGCTAACTCTCCCAGAGACCTAGCGAAGCGCATTTTGGGAATCGTACATTGGGTGGACACGGGACAACGATAGTAGGAGATGGCAGAAAGGGAAGAGGACGAGAAGCACTACTAAATTAAGGCAGAAAAAGAGAGTTAGAGGTGAGGAAGTGCTAGTTACAGCTATGATGAGGATCATGGAGGGTTACAAAGGTGAGATCTAAAAAGGTTTAGATCAGAAAGACAAATTAGGTTCAAATTTGAAACCACATGTATTGGAAGCAGAGCGAAGTAGAAAGATTTTGAGAAAAGGAGAAGTGATTTGGTTATAAGAGGATGAGAATGGAAGTAAGAATGCATAGATATGAAGAAAAAGGGGAAATGCTTTGTCTCCATGGATAATTTCAGAAAAGAACGAACCTTTTTTTAATATTCCTTAGTGCCTTTTGGACAACTTATTCGAAGATTATGTCAATGTGGTTCAATAACTTCTATCCAAGATGATCTTTTAAACCAAGAATGAACTTCTCTTTCTGCTTCATTTAGATGTCAATGAAGGGCATCCCATACTTCGATAAAGATTTATACTCGACTACATACCAAGAGACAATCATTCCCCTTACTTTAAATCTACAAAATTTTAATATAAAACTAACTTCAAAGCACAGTCGAAGTGGACTTTTCCTTGAAAACAACATTAGTTGTTTCCAAGTAAACTGATCTTTAAGTGTGGCAGCCTTCATCGCGTTCCGCCAATTCGTCACCCTACCCTGAAGTTAACGCAAGGACAACCTCCTCTTCTTCAAGTCCAAGAACGTCAAAGATTCATTTAGTGATGTCAAACCAATATTGAACCTCAAAGCTGCCTCCAATCCCTTGAACGGTTTACCACAAGACTAGTAAGGCCTTTATCAATCTTAACAAAATCAGATCCAATAGCTTACGCTGAAGCACCTCCATCCGCGCATTATTAAGAGTATCTGCCTGAGAACTATGCAACATATTCTTCATAGGGGTAGTGAACAAGATCTACAAATCTGGATTAGAAATTCACTCACCAATTCCCTCCTCCACTTCAAATTTACAATTCCTAGCAGATTAGTTTATACTTCGGTTAGAGATAAGGACAATAGGCCTTCTTATAAGAAATTCCATACACTAGACCATAACAACAATTTTGACACCCTGCTATCCACAAAATTTGATACAGGTTAAAGTCGTATCAAAGTTGACTCGTTTATTAACCATGTCTAAATAGTTAGATAAGGCTCTGAACTTAATTTAAATTTGATTTGAATGTTGGCCGTTTCAAAATTGTGCCTTTTTGTGTAAAAAAATTTGTCGAAAAAGCACACCCATCCCTTCAAAATTTTAATCCTTTCAGGCTCTCTCCCTCCCTTTTTTTATTTCCCTCATCTAATATTGCATCCCGTGCCCTATTTCCATTTCTGAAAATCGCTCCCAAAAAATTATATAAATCTGATAGTTGTCTGCTTAAATCTACTTGTCATTGTCTGCAAATCATGCATCCCTATTGCTAGTAAAATTTTGGTTTGATTCGGTTTCTAGTAATCAATACTTTTTGCGCTATTGTTTCAATTTATGCTTAACATGTTGTAGGCTAGAGAGCGATTTATTGGTTTTTACCTAAGGGCGGTTACAAAAAAAGTTTGAACGTGAAAGAAAGTTAGGTTTTCGCAGTTGGTCATATCTCACCATGGTTAGTGCACATGTTATTTGATCTATTTCCTTTTATTAGCTTGCCATACTGGATATGTAGAATATGAACCTTGAATTTTGTTAGTTAAACTGCCATACTCATTCCAGTAAATAAAACTAGTTTTAGGTTAACTAGTTAATTCATGTACTGAACAATACACAAGAATTCGCTAGTTTTATTTACTTTTCATGCACCAGACATAGACAAATGTACTGAAACTAACTTGCTAAGATCTGAAAATGTACTGAACCTAGATAAATGTACTGAACCTAGCTAGACAGACTAGGCTCGCAAAGGCTTAAAAATTCCTTTGATGTTTTAACAGATAAAGATATGGGCATGTGTGAAAGAGGGGGATGGGGCATTTGTGATCCAGTGATAGATGAAAAACCAACTTACCAATGAAAACATACATTTAAAGAAAGATACAGGCATGTATATAGGGGGTGGGCCCAATAGGCTGATGCGATTTTTAAGTTGTAACAATTTTTGAATTTATAGGCAGGCAACATGCCATCAGTATAGACAAAAAGTTTATTGGTGAATCTAATCAAAGATCTCCATACTATATTTGTAACACCCCGTAATTTTAAATATTAAAATTAACAATTTTTAAGAATAATTGTTAAATTGAGAATTAAGGGAAACGGGTTATGCCATTGCATTCGTCTCGAAATTCTGCTTGGAATAGAGTCCAAGTTTTCGTAAATCGGACTCCGTATGAGGAAGTTATGGCCCTAAGAAGTTTCAGTAATTTAAATAAATTAAAAAACAGTTCAGATTAAAATTCAAAATTCAAATGAGGAAGCGGGCTGGGCGGGATTTATCCTGCCCCAGGCCAGGTAGACCAGGGGGTCGACCTCCCCTGTACAGGTCGACATGGGGGTCTACCTGGGGGTTGACCTATCCCCCGGGCAGATCTATTCGCGAGTTAGTTCTATTTTATGTGTTATGCAAGTTGTGATATTACTTTTCTTTTTATGAGTTTGACTATTTGCGAGTTTAAAATATTTCATATTAAACGTACGAACGATGTGGGGAGAATGGTAAAATATTAATTATACAAATTGTGAATTGGCATAAAATGGCTTTAAAGGCATATAATTAATTTGAGACACTAATTGGTATAATTTATATATCTGAAAAGTATGGACATAATTTAGGTGACAATTATGGACATAGAATATTTGGAAATTATTGACAATTTGAATAGGGATAATTAATTCATATTGGGGTGAAATAATTATGTGTAATAATAAACGCCTAAGACACGAGGTTAGACTCATTTGAGGTATAAGACTGCCCGGACCAGCCCGGCAAATTCAGCAACCACAAACGGTATTCTAATGTGAGAGGTCGAAGGCATAAATTAAATGCATAACAATTGTAAAGACACGACGTTAGGCTCATTTGCAGTATAAGACTGCCCGAACCCGCCCGGTAAATCCAGCAACCGCAAACGGTAGTCTAATGTGGGAGGTCTTACAAGGTTACGGTTATAATGAACTAAGTAACACTTAACCAAGATAAACATGTTGTAGGACATGGGGGTTAAGTAGGTGACATGGCTGACATGTGAAATACGATTAGAAACACTTAACCAAATCGAAACATGTAAGAAGACATGAATAAGAAGGGGTTAAGTGGGAAATCTTAGTGGGGACCAAGCATAGGTGGAAAGCTTGTGCCAAGTATGGGGGCCCTTTTCAAACCAGTAACCCATTAAGTATCTTGGTGAGCTCGAGTTAGATCGAGGATGGGACACGCTTACTGGATTTGATTGTAAGAGGTCAAAATGGGTTAGTAGTGGCACCACAAGTCCAACGGGGTCATGTGCGTGCGTGGGCCCAAGCTGGTAGGTAAGACGTTGTTGCATCGTGTAGACGTAAGACGTGCATCTTTAGTAGTATCGGGTTGCCACTTTGGGGAGTGATACACCCCACTGTGGGACCAGCACGGGTATCTACGAGTTAGGGAGCCGATCGCATGGGGGTAGTGGGTACAACTAGTGGAGATAGGGCAGGCATCACCTATCAAGACAGCTAGGTGTACATGAAACTACCATTATGGTTATTATGTTTAGTAGGCGGGATCAACTTTTAGGGTGACTAGTAATGGTGCAGTATAGTAATCATCCTATAGTGTTGGAGGCGCAATTAACATTATCTTATTCCTCTTGTTTGCTTTGTCATGCCCATTTGTTTCACAGTCATTCCTTGTTTTACCAGTTCATGCCTTATCCTAATTACTTTAATAATTATATTGTTAAAGTTATTAGACTCGCCAGACTTCATGTCTGACCTCCTTTGTTTTCGCCTCTTTTCTTCCCTTTTCCCCCCAGGTTCTCGGGGTGTGACTAGTGCTAGTGGAGCTTGATTTGGATCTTTCTCTCTCTTTTGGAAGTGCTTGGATTGCTGAAAGTAAATTTCAGCTTATCTCTTTTATGGCTACTTATGTTGGGGTTATGCTTTTTAAATTATGTACCAAGAAAATAATTTGTCAAGATGGATATTAAGTGTACTAGGTTCTATTATTGGTTTTTGATGTTATTGTAACCAAACTATTTCTCCGCTGCAATAAAAGTTGTTTTAAAATTTTCAAGTACCAATATATGTATCTGTCTTGTTATATTCTGTTTTATACACCAATAATACTCCATGAAAGAAAAATGCATTCCCTTTGAGATTGACATTAATGGACGTGGGGTGTTACACGTGGTATCAGAGCTGAAGGTTACTAGAACAGATAAGAGATTTTGAAAAACTGTTTTTCAAAAGCATTTTATAAAGAAATACTTTCAAAAATATGTTTTAAGGAAAGTATTTTCAAGAGAAAAGTTTGTTTTAAAAACATAACCCCCAAGAGCCATATATCTTTCCTTCGATTCTCTGTTTTGAATCTCTTCCCTTTTTCTTTTCAGCATGTCTGGGGTACGCGAGATACCCGAGGGCATACCGATACCAACCTGGTTCAGACGGTATCTGGAGGCTAGGGCCACCGCCGTAGGCCCAGCAGACATTCCTCCTTCCCCAGTTGCAGCCGCTCCTCCTCCTCCCCATCCCCACGTTGATTCTTTTCCGAAGATACGCAGACTTTCGGGCAATGGGAAGAAAACCTTTTCACGGGTCAGAGACGTTTGTTGAAGCTCGAAATTGGCTTAAGGAGGTGGAAGATTTGTTTGGTATCTTTGAGATAGAAGATTGAAGGAAGGTCCAATTAGCTGCTTGGTTAATGAAGGACGAAGCCTCGTTTTGGTGGGAGGTTACGAATGGAGAGCGTCCAGTGGAGACATAGATGGAATTCAGGCATAGGTTCGAGATAAAATTTCTCTCACGAGCAGAAGAGAATTTATACATGGAGAGGTTCTTGGCGTTGAAGCAGGGGAATTTATAAGTAAAGGAGTACGTAAACAAGTTCAATCAGTTGGCGAGATTTGGCTTAGACTTGGTGAACACACCTGAAAAGAAGGCACTGAGATTCGTTAAAGGTTTGAATGAGCTGCTACACGGGTTGGCTATGACCCACATTCCTATGGGGGCTACCTTTGAGAAACTGGTTGACATGGAGCTTATGCATGAAGAGGAGAAAGGCGCTAATGCTAATAAGGCACCGGAAAAGAAAGGGGATCAAAAGAAGTCACAGCAGCAACCTAAGAAAGGCGGTAAGGATAACAATTGCAAAGGAAAGAAAAGGTTCTTTAATTGTGGAACACCAGGCCATCTGAGCAAGGACTGTAGGAAGAAGAAGAAGACTGGCTATTTCAACTGTGGTGAGGAAGGACATCTGATTAAAGACTGCCCGAGAAGACAAGGGCAAGGGCAAGGGCAGAGGGCAGGGTCTACTTCTGGAGGGCAGATTCGAGCTCTCATGACACCAGGGCAGGAAAGAGGGCAGGTTCATGTTTTCATGGCACCGGGACAGGAGAGAGGTAGAAACATTTCTGTTGAAAGTTTGGTTTTTCTGTTTGATCATCCTATTCGTACTTTGTTTGATTCTGGCGCTTCACACTCGTTTGTATCTGCTTCGTTAGTTGAAACACTACACCTAAATACTTGTCTAGTTACGGATTCCATAGTACTTTCAAATCCTATTGGTGGTTCGGCTCATCTTTCAATGATTTCTCGGGATTTGAGAGTGCCTATCTTGGGCGTTGGGTTTGAATGCAATGCCTTCGTTCTTGGCTTCACGGGCTATGGGTTGATTCTAGGCATGGATTGGTTATCTAGTAATGGTTCCATCCTCGATTGTGAAAAGAGAGTGGTTAGACTTATGACTCGCCTCGGTAACACTCTCGAAATCTCTTGTAATCCCATACATTATGTTATGCTTAGCTACCTAGAATCTCTTGATGCGTCTATTGAAAACTTGCAGTCGGTTAGAGTAGTCCGTGAATACTCAGACGTATTTGAAGAGGTGAAGGGCTTACCTCCGAAGCGGGAGATAGACTTCCGCATATACCTTGTTAATAATGCAAAACCCGTAGCTCTACCTGTTAGACACATGGCTCCAAGGGAGAGAAAAGAGCTCAGCAAGCAAGTCAAAGAGTTGCTCGAAAAAGGGTTTATAAGGCGGAGTATTTCTGAATGGAGTGCTCCTGTAGTATTTGCAACCAAAGCGGATGGTTCACTTCGCCTATGCGTTGATTATAGGGAGCTAAACAAGCTGACCAAGAAAAATAGGCACCCACTTCCAAGAATAGATGACTTGTTTGATCAGCTTGTAGGTGCGTCGGTTTTCTCCCAACTAGACCTGGTTACCAGGTTTCATCAGCTAAGAGTGGCTGAAGACAGCATTGATAAGACCGCGTTCAGAACCCCGGATGGTTTCTTCGAATGGCTTGTCATGCCTTTCGGCTTGACAAATGCACCTGCTTACTTCATTGACTTGATGAGAAGGGTGTTCAGGGGGTTCCTTAATAAGTTTATGGTGGTCTTCGTAGATGACATTTTGATTTTCTCAAAGAATGAAGAGGAGCATGCTTTGCATTTAAAAGAAGTCATGGATACTCTTCGTGCACAACAGCTGAAAGATAAATTCTCCAAATGCTATTTCTGGAGAGAAGAAGTGAGGTTTCTTGGACATGTGGTGTCCAAAGAGGGGATAGCTGTGGACCCCGCAAAAGTAGTTGCGGTGCAAGATTGGAAGGTTCCACGGAATGCAACCGAAGTCCGAAGCTTTCTCGGGCTAGCGGGCTTTTACCGAAAGTTCATTAAAGACTTTGCAAACATCTCAGCCCCACTCACAAGATTGACAAAGAAGAATCTAACTTTCTCTTGGGATTTGGATTGCAATATTTCTTTCCAACGTTTGAAAAGGGCTCTAACAATAGCCCCAATTCTGACATTGCCTGATGGGAGCAAAATGTTTACCATATACACAGACGTATGCGGTACAGGGTTGGGCGCTGTCTTGATGCAAGAAGGCAAGGTAGTTTGTTATGGGGGAAGGCAATTGAAGGTACATGAGAAGAACTACCCAACTCATGATTTGGAGCCAGCTGCTATTGTTTTCGCTCTAAAATCATGGCGCCATTACCTTCTAAGAGAATGGTTTGAATTGTTTACTAACCATAAATCATTAAAGTACCTTTTCTCACAAAAAGATCTTAGCTGAAGACAACAAAGGTGGATGGAATTTCTGGCCTCATATGATTTTGGGATTTCCTATACCCCTGGTAAGGGCAATGTGGTAGCAGGCGCCTTGAGTAGAAAGAATCTGACCTTAAGTCCTCTCTTTGTAGAAAGGCAAAGCTTGGAGTACATAGCAAACTTTAACTTTAGACACTCCTTTGAAATTGTACCTGGTCCGTTAACATCGCTAGAGGTACGGCCTACTCTTTTGGACTCAATAGGAACCGCGCAACGAGAAGACCCTCAGCTAGTTGATATGATGGATAAGCTAGTTAGGGGTGAGACTTCTAGTCACCTCAATAGATACTCCATCGATGATAAGGGTTGGTTGAGACGGGATGGAAGGCTATGCATCCCACAAGCAAGGGATTTGGTGAAGACGATTCTCGAAGAAGCACACCATTCTAAGCTGACCATACACCCAGGCGGAGACAAGATGTATAAAGATATAAAAAGGGTTTCCTTTTGGAATGGCATGAAGAGGGATGTAGCTGAGTTCGTCGCTAAGTTCTTGATATGCCAGCAAGTCAAAGCGGAGCAGAAGAAGCCTGGTGGTCTACTTCATCTTCTAGAGGTCCCACAGTGGAAGTGGGATAGCATTTCAATGGACTTTGTTGATGGATTGCCTAGGTCAAGAAGAGGCAATACCAGTATTTGGGTAATAGTGGATAGGCTCACTAAAAGCACTCACTTTATACCTGTTAAGAGTAGAAGGACTGCCTTGTCCCTTGCATCCATTTATCTTAAAGTGATAGTTCGACTCCATGGGATACCCTCCAGCATAGTGAGTGATCGAGATCCTATCTTTACGAGCGAGTTTTGGAAGAGTTTGTAAGAGGCTGTAGGCACACAATTATGCTTAAGCACGTCCTATCACCCCTAAACCGATGGTCAGACGGAAACGGTGAACAGAGTATTGGAAGACCTCTTGAGATTGTGCATTCTTGACTTTGGAGGGACATAGGAGGATCATCTTCCTTTGGTGGAATTCACTTACAACAATAGCTACCAAGCCACCATAGGCATGGCACCCTTCGAAGCTTTATATGGAAGACCATGAAGATCACCAACTTGTTGGTGGGAGTCTACAGACAAGCTCGTACTTGGTCCAGACATGATTAGAGAAACCTAAAAAAAAGGTGGACTTAATAAGAAGACGGATGAAGGCTGCACAAGATAGACAGAAGTCCTACGCAGACGAAAGAAGGACCGACCTTGAGTTTGAGGTTGGAGATAGGGCGTTCCATAAAGTATCTCCTTTAAGGAATGTCATTCGCATTGGGTCCGTAGGAAAGCTAGCACCAAGATTTGTAGGACCATTTCCTATCATTGAAAGGATTGGGACGATGGCTTATAAAGTAGAGCTACCCGAAAGACTGGCTGGAGTTCATAATGTTTTTCATGTTTCTCAACTACGAAAGTGCTTACATGAGTCTGTGGAAGTTGTGGATCCAAGTATACTAGAGGAAGTAGAAGTGGAACGAGAAGCGACTGTGAGAAGAGTTCCAACTTGTATCTTGGGTACGGAAGTCAAAAAGCTAAGCAACCGTGAAGTCAAGCTTGTAAAAGTTCAATGGAGTGACGCTGAGGAAGACGCGACTTGGGAAACTGAGAGGAAAATAAGCGCAGCCTACCCTTTTCTTTTTAAGGGTACCTCCTTGATCTATTTTTCCATAAGTTTATTCAGGCATATATCTATCTTTTAAGTATATCTCC
>JASFAX010003843.1:0-41299 GCA_030737875.1 Allium sativum
AAGGCCCGTACAGTCGGTTCGCAATAATGGCCACCGAACTGCATCCATAGCGACCTTTTCTGAAATTGATTTGGACATAATTTAAATCCAACCGTTCAAATTTAAATCTCTTATAATCATTGGGAAGATCTTTTCAATACGAACCCAACGGTTTAGGTTTTAGGAGAATCGACGATCGGATCTCCCTTTACATCCATTTGAAGTTAATGGTTGAAATTCGCGAACGGTGGCTGCGCGATGCGTTCTATTCAAGCCATTATATATATATATATATATATATAATATATCGTCGATTTTCATTTAAAATGTATTTTATAAGTTCGTTTTATAAACGATTCCAACTTCATTTTTCAATTTTAAATCAAAATTGAATATTCCATATCATAATAATTGTAAAATGATAATATTTTCAAAATATCTGATTTTGAAATCCATTTCTTTTTCGTATTTATTACTAAATAAATAAAATCGATCGATAAACCCGTTCAAGTTAAAATGGTGTTTCTATACTTAACCCGACTTCATATTTTTATATATTTTCGTGTCCGTCCAAAATCGGACATCAAAATCATATTTTGATTCTTTACTAAATATTATTTTAAAATATTCGTTATTTCTGAATTGGAACCAGACTCAATCAATTACCATATGATTTTATTTATATGGATTTCATACATTGCATGTATTCAAAAATAGTGATAAATAACTATTAACATTCAATTCACATCCAGAGTGCAATTTACAACTGTATAAGCATTAAATAATTACATAATTAAATAATGCTTATCACAGTCTGTTAATCAATCAGTTGACAAACAATTTAATTCAAGGGAGACGTGAGTAAATTATCATCCACAGACCCGTGTGGGGTTTTCAACCATCAAAAAATAATTGAGCAATGTGTAAAATTATCATTCCAATACCCTTGTGGGGTTTATGTCACAGTCCATGTGAATTATTTATTATCTTTAAATATTTATAATCACAGTTTAATAATGATAACTTTAAACTGTAAACAGTCATCAACCACAAAGTGTGTCCACATTGTTTGAAATAAGGGTGTCGTATATTCAAACAACACTTCTTGTGCAAATGAGTCGTGAATAGTTCATGTGTTGAACTCAAGCAATGTCACATACAACAGATAAAAATCAACACTGGCAATTTCTATATATTTACAGTTATAAAATAAATAAATACCTGTACATATATTTTAGTGAGAGAATTCTCACTTTGGGTTCCACCCCACCATTCTATAAATGATGATTTTATTCTATTTGAATTTAAATTCGCCTCAAATTTTGATTTGCTCCAAATTTGTTCGAGTCAATTTCATTGCGTAGTGTTCGATGTCACGATCCCAACGCACTTCAGTTTTCCCAACTCCGTGCTCGTATGAAAAAGTTACAATCGTTTCAACATTAATTACACAATTTAAATTCTTAATACAAATAAATAAATAATTTAATTTAATTTTCTTTTTCCATGTTTACCCTCTTTCTCTTTGTCCATCGTTTCCAGGTGATGTCGAAAAATAGAACCCACCGTTCCATACTAAGGCTCCAAATCGTGGCTCCTCCATCGCGCCGAAAGATGGTCCAAGGTCGGCGCCTAGAGTTGGGTGCAGATCGCACCCCTCATTGCGTGGAAAACCACTCAAACAACAGTGCTCCAAGCCAGAATTTCTCATCCTACATCACATGATTTTCGATCTTAACCGTATGAATCTTTAGATCTGAATTTGCTCTCCGATTTTTGCTTTGGTTTCACGATTTAATTCGTTGTATACTAAGAGGGATTGAGGAATTAAAATTTGAGGATTTGGGCCATCGAAATAATGGGAACGACGGCTCCTGGGAGGTTGACCACGGGTGTAACAACCCGGATTTTCAGAACCAATTGAAAATTTTTAGTTTAGCTATTTTAATGGATTTTGAATATTTAAAATGATTTATTTTAAATAATAACGACTATAAATTTATTTAAAACAAAATTAGAACGTATAAATTTATTTTAATTATAAAACGAGCCGAAAATGGCGTGGTAGTTTGAAAATTCGATTTTAAATTTTAATTGAATATACATAATTCAATATAAATCAGAATTGGATGAAACAAGAAATATTTGAATATGTTTAATAATATCTTTCTAATGAATGTAAGAAACTGAGATTTCATAATATAAATTGAAAGTTATGTCCAGTCTAAAATTCAAAATAGTCGTTATGGAATTTATATATATTTTAATATAATATATAACCCTTAAAAATAGCCATTTTGCAAACGACCTCCGTTTTCAACGAAACCACTTTTGTTGGATCTGGAATGTCAAATTATTGCTAGATTCCAATTTTCATAATTTTTGGAATTAATATGTGAGCACGGTGAATTAAATGTGTTTGGCAATTTCAGTTTGAATTTAACCGACTAGAAAATGACCATTTTTCAAACAGTCTCCAAATTCGACGAAATTAGATTTTTTTAGGACCGTATCATCAAAACATAGCTAAATTTATTTTTCTGGAATGTTTGGAATCACTATGTGGCCCCAGCAAATTAAAATGTACGTTGAATTCAATTTTGAATGTTATATTAATTTATATTTAAATTTTGATGAAAACTGATTGAACTGGTCGAATTGGCTTACCGGACATATCCCATTGTGTCCGGAATGGGGGTAGTTAGTTGGGGGCGACAATCGTTGGGTTCGATTCGGAGTTCGAATGAAAAAATAACTTTTTAGGAAATTAAAATAATTAAATTACATATTTGGTCAACCCCCTTCCTCCTCTCCATTCCTGTTCATTTCAGAAAAGAAAAAAAACCGTCGATTGCTTCAGCCCATTGCCTCCCTTCCCACCGCGGCCCCCTAGCACCGCCCTCCTCCTCCCCTTCTCCTACTCTCTCTCTCTCTCTCCCCTCCCTCCTCTCCTCTCTCTTCTTCTTTAATTTGCAAAAACCCTAAGCCCCAAATCCTAAATCCACCAACCACCACCACCGTGGACCCCACCGTCATACCCCGCCGTGGGCCCCTCCACGTCTAAAAACCCCTCTTTTCACAAATTACCGTTTTTGCAAGTAACCCCCGTCACTATTTCGCCAATAACTCACAAACGGCGCGTTTTGGCCAAAACTCCACAATACCAAAATTAAAGAGCACGATTTTCTCTTCGATTTGAGTATATGGTAGCCATATTTGGGATTGCGGAGTTGTTTAGAAAACGCTTCCAAAGTCTGTTGTCCAAATACTGTCTTTTCACAAATTCTGGCGAATTAGAGCATTTTCGGGAAAAATTCCTTAGGCGAAAGTTGTCCGAAATGGCGCATTTAAGCTAGAGAAAAAGACCGTGTGAAGATTGGAGCTCATTTGCAAATTCTGGAACCAGAACAACAAATCAGAGCGTTAGAAAATAACGGCGGAGTGGACCCAATGTGAGAACTCCTCACTCAAATTATTTTACAGTTAAATATATCCTAGGTTGCAGACAGAGTTTAGTAGCACTCGACACTATTTATTGTACAAACCATGGTTGTTTGTTTGAATTGAATTGTGGTGAAATTGGCTATAATGTGTTGAATTGATTGTATTGGGGTTTTTGTTGATTGGATTGATTATTGTGTATGGCGCGAGCCAGTATCAGGAGAGGGGTAATGCTAGACATTACTCGGGTTCTAATACCGCACCGTTATAACGTCGAAATTTTCTGAAATAAATATTTATTCATTAAAAATATCATTTTTGATGTGAAATAAACTATTAAAAATATTCATGTGTTGAATAAAATGTTTGAACAATAAAAATGTCATTTTTATTGTATAAATGAACTATATAAAATAGTCAAGTGTTGAAATAAATATTTTATCGTTAAAAATATAATTTTTAACGTATATGTGAACGGCATAAAATTCTTCTGAGATGAAAATAAATATTCATTTACAAATCAGATGATTTGTTTACGTACACCCATTTAACTAACATTGATTGCGATGACAAATTTTACATATCGTCCAACTACACAAATAATATTCAGTATTTGTTGGTTGAAACCCCACACGGGTATTGGGATGATATTTGGCGTACACTAATCCAAATTGTTTAGTTGTATGCTAATCGATTGGTTGACGGACTGTTGTAAGCGTTAATTATTTATATTTAATGCTTATGCAGTCGTGCAATGCATTCTGGATGATGGTTGATTGTTTATCATTGTTGTTGTATACATGTTATGTATAAAATCCATGTAAATAACATTATATGGTAATTGATTAGGTCTGATTTCAATTCAGAAAGAACGAATATTTTAAAATAACGAATATTTTAAAATAATATTCAGTAATGAATTAAAATGTGTGAAGCTGTATTGATTAGATATGCGCCATTTTAACGCGAACGATATTTATATCGATTTTACTCATTTTTATAATGAATATCGAAAAGGAAATGATTTCAAAATCTGATATTTTGAAAATATTATCATTTAAATATTATAATGATAAGGAGTATCCAATTTTGACTTAAAATTGAAATAAAAGTGGGAATCGGTTTAAAAACAAATTTATAAAATGCGTTTTGAACAAAATATATATTATATATATGTATATATACATATATATATTAATGGCTTGAATAGAACGCGTCGCACCGCGACCGTACGTGAATTTCGACCATTGACTTCAAATTGACATTGTGGGAGATCCGATCGTCAGATTCTCCTAAAACCGGAACCGTTGGGTTTGTATCGAAAAAAGCTTTCCGATGAATATAAGAGATTTTATTTTGAACGGTTGGATTTGGAATTATGTCCAAAACAAATTTCGAAAAGGTCGCTGTAAATGCAGTTCGATGACTGTTTATGGAAATCGACTGTACGGGCCTTGATAAAATTATTAAAAATATTAATAATTTGTGTAAAATCATAATAAATGATTTGAAAAGAATTTTGATGAAAAATTCCACGTTTTTAAAGATAAAAATATATTTTTATCAAAATGAACTAGTTATTAACTAGAAAGATAATCCAACGTTTTTAAATAAATAAATTAGATTTGTGAATGGTTTTAATCTAACCAAAATTTTCCGTTTATATTATTGGAATGGATTTGAATAGAAACCATCTTCGGGATATTTCGATATTGGATTCCGTAACTATACGGATATTGTGGAGCAATTTGGAAGATAGATATATATCGTTATTCCCCATACGATATGTGTTGGTTTCAGAATTTGATATTGATTATAAGCCGATATAATTTCTGTTTAGAGCCTTATATTTAATATCAAAGTGGGTTTTAGGTTTGTCGTGATGGTGAAAAGAATAAATCTTTTAATTAAGATTATTAGAGTTCCCAATTATATTTAGTAACTGGAATAAAATGGAATGTGAATTGGGTTTATTATGAACTATGCTTTTAACGACATTCATTCTTTAACCTGATTAACAGTGAAATGTGATCTGGAATATATAAATCTTTTAATTAAGATTAATGGAATTTTCCAAAGTAAAGTTTTCTAATTTAATAAAATAAATTGGAAAGGATTGGAATTCGATTTGGTAATAATCGAAGTGAGCTTCTGTGGAGGAAGACTGTTATTATATATGGAATTTAAAAGGCTTTGCCGTTATTCCATTTATATTATTAGTCAGATACTGAAATTGATATCGATTATATATTGATTTGTTTTCCGTGAGGATTCCATAGTTAATGGAATATGATTTTGGGTTTATCGTGAACTGTGTTTTAAATGACATTGGTTCTTTAACCCAGTTAAAGACAGGATTACATTTCTGACATTTTATTTCGAACTGTATTGCTGATCTCTGCTAAATCTATATCTGTTTGGTGGTGGAAAATTTATCCTCTTGCTTAACACCCTTCTCTGAGACGTTTGAGCTTAGAGGTTATATATTGGCAGAGATCAATGGTACGATGTAGATTGTCGATGTGGCATGTTTGTATTTTCCAAAGTTAAATAATCATTAAATAATGGTTATTGGAAGATTAAAACTAAGTGTAGTTTCAATGAATCTTTAATTAGATCAAAAGGTGAATGTGATAATTTAAATTATCAAATGTGGGAAAAGATCGAGAATGGAGTATCACCGGTTTTGATCCAAGAGATAGTTAAATCTTTAATTAGATTTGAACGTGAAAGGGTAATTAATTTTACCGATAACACCGTGGTGTTAAATATAGAGTATTACCAGGTTTTCTCCATGGGATGAATAGGTTGAGATTGGGAAATAAAACAAATGATTACTTCGGTAAGGTGCGCTAATCCCGACTAGTTTGGAAAACCTTAATTTGGTTTCAATTGTGAAAAGAATATTTGAATAAAAGAATATTCTGGATCGGAATGAGGCATATGTTGTGTTTCTATAGCACTTGATTATAAGATACATGAATTATTTGGAAAGGCCGGGTTTATACCCATTCTAAATAATTGATTCGAAGATAAGTCGACGATGAACACGGTGGTTGAAGATTGGAGATCTCCACATCGTTTGGATGATTACTGATGTCTTGATTGGGCTGTACACCCAAGACAAGGTAGTAAGAGGTGATCGTCCAGACATACTTGGAGATCGACGTGATATGCGAGGACCTCTCTCCAGTATTGGCATATGGGACGAGGAATAAGATGCCTCCGGTTTCGTTCAGACCCAGAACGAACTAGTAAATGGATGTGTGTCTGACACTGGATTTTATTCTGTGTTATTTGATTTCTATTAGATATATATCTGTTAGGTGGCAGAGTATTTATTCTCTTGCTTAACACCATTCTCTGAGACGTACGAGCTTAGAGGTTATATATTGATAGACATCGATTGCATGGCGTGAATTGTCAATGTAGCATGTTGAGATGCAAATAATCAAGGCTTTTGTTGAAAAGCAGAGTTTTGTGGTTGATGATCAAAGCACGGCTTTAAATAGCTTAGCTTTGTGTATAGTGTTAATTTGCGAGCCTCACACCACGGTATGAGTTAAAAACGGGATCGTGACTACAGAGAGTGCACGACATTTCTTTCTAGCTATGGGTGGTGTCATGGTATGGATCCTAGACATTTATATTTTTACCTATGTGGATGATGGAATGCGAAACGCCTCGGATATTGGTCCCTACTGGCCAAGTGGTAGGTCCGATAGGACTGGGAAATTTGTGTTCAGGAATAATTAATCCTCAAAAGTAAGAGAGGACCAGTGCTGAAGATCCAAGGGTTCGCTAGCATCCGGGCCCTGAGGCATTTGCTAGAGTGTCTCGAATCTTTGAGGAGCCATCCCTGGCCTCGACTCATAAATGGAATCCAATTTCCAATACGTGACATTTCGGTTTTAATTGCAAACCAAGTATGACAACATAGTAGGATGGGGTACTATGCCGTCTATGATTGATAAATTTGTATTTGAAGTTGATTTTGACACTATACACTTATAGTAATATCAAAATGATTTGTTTTAAACGTACCAAGCATGTTTGGCTGTTATAAGGTAAAACTCTATCCTCCGGCATGCGTTGCATTGTGTGATGGGACCTGAGTCTTACAATAGCTTCATTTCTCCAAAAAGCATTGCGCTGTTTGTTTTATGCACTGGTATTCTTGGGAGAAAACACGTTCCATGTTATACGGCATGGTCCCTTGATTTACTATATTTTTAAAGTAATGTTTTAAATAATTGTTTTAGTTTTCACACCAGTCTGATAACTAACCTGGAGTTTATTGTTTTAACCTAAACTCTGGGTGCCCATATTTTCCACACGGGCAGCTAGTAGTTTTGGTTTTGCAGATATTATTTTAACAGGAGCCTGGAACTACAGCTGGAGTTATATTCGGAAAGCTTTGTATCCATGCATTTCTTTTGGATGTATTTGTTAATGTATTTCCTCTATGCATTGTATTAATTTTCCACTGCTTTGTAACTTAATCTCTGATATTTTTCTGATGTATATTGTTTATTCATACTCTGTTATATTCTTGTACTCTGATGTAATTGTTGTAACAGCAATGAAGGGTTCTATTGTTTGTGTTATGATTTTTCATGTTCTCAACTCATCTGGGCTTTCCCTTGCGGGTGAGTTTGGGTCGTTTCAACGGGTTTGCAAGGTCAAGGGTTTTGACTAAGGGGGTATTTATAATATTTAAATATTTATATTTAATTCAATTAATTTCTTTACTATGAAATTTTTGTTTGAACTCCAAATCAAACCCAATGACTGTCGCCCCTAGCTAAATACCTCCATTTCGGACACAATGGGATATGTTTCGTAAGCCAGTTCGATTGTTTCGATCAGTTTTCATCAAAATTAAAATATAAATTTAATATAACAGTCAATATTGAATTTGAACATACATTTTAATCTATCGGAGCCACATACTGACTCCAAAAATTACAGAAAATTTAATCTAGCTATGTTTTGACGATATGGTCCTAACAAAACTAATTTCATCGAATTTGAAGGCCGTTTGAAAAATGTCATTTTTCCAGTCGATTAAATTCAAAGTAAAATTACCAAACACATTTAAATTTACCGTGCTCACATATTAGTTCCAAAAATTATGAAATTTGATACCTAATAATAATTTGACATCCCGGATCCAACAAAAGTGGTTTCATCGAAAATGGAGGTCGTTTGCAAAATGACTATTTTTAAGGGATATATATAATAAAATATATATAAATTCCATAGTGACAAATTTAAATTTTAAACTGGACATAACTTTCAATTTATATTATGAAATCTGAATTTTTCACATTCATTTAAAAGATATAATTAAACAGATTCTAACGTTTTTAGTTTTACTGAAGTCCGATTTATTTTGAATCTTGTACATTCAATTGAAATTTAAAATCAAATCTTCAAACTACCGCACCATTTTAGGCTCGTTTTATAATTAAAATAAATTTATACATTCTAACTTTGATTTAAATAAATTTTTAGTCATTATTATTTAAAATAAATCATATTAAATAATCAAAAACCATTGAAATAGCTAAAATAAAATTTTAAATTGGTTTTGAAATTCCGGGTTGTTACAATCTCCCCCACTTAAAATCTTTTCATCCTCGAAAAGGAACGGAGATGAAAGTTGTTTAACTAACCAACTCAACCTTCATTCTGGCTTTCATCTTCAACTTTTCAGTTTCTAAGAATTTTCAAATTTCTGAAAAATTTGGCTAACACCCTCAATTTTCGAAAAAAATCGCCATAACCTCCTTCGTACGTGGGGGGGGTTTATTGGGTCATATTAGGCACCCAATAAATCAAATAAAAGCATACACAATTTTTGTGACCTATTTGTGTACAAGGGAGAACATGTAAAAGTTGAAATCTCAGACCTTGCCCCAGTGTTGGAAATAAAATAATCCATGTGCCGTATCTAAAACAAGAGAGAAATGAATTTTTTGTCATCTCCAGACCTGTGTAGGGTTTTTATTAAATCCTGCCCCAAGCACGGTTACATATATTCCTTAATTAAGTCCATAATCAGTCTTCTATCCAACCTGTAACATAGTCATCGCCATACAAGCATCTCGCCCGTATGGTAAATCAAACCTCGTCATATAAGCGCCAAATGCTTATATGAATATGATATGCTATCTTCATGTTGTATACCATGCGGTGTAGTTCATAATTTATTTGTTGCTATCCTATGGTGTAGTTTACAATCTCACATAGGACAACCATCGCATGCATCCAAATTCACTCACATGAGTTGATATAGTAAATAAAATTGTGCAACCAACTTATTGAGGTGCACATGTTTCTCGGGCACGCAATTTATTTCTTTACTCAACGCGAAGCCATTAACTTGCTCAGCATATATATATATATATACACACGCACACACACACACACATGTCTATGTATGCTAATTTCAATCAATTTCTAATTTAGTTCAATAATAAATTTAGTTTGGTTTTATTTATCATTCTTTCTTTTATTGGTTTCATCATTCCAATATTTTTATTAGTTAAATAAATTATCACCCAACACAACCAGCAATAAATTTGCTAATTAAATTTCCAAATGCATAACTTTTATATATACTCAAAAATCATATTTTTAATGCCAAATCACAACAATAAACCCTATCTAAGTTTTGGTTCTCACACCAGTCAATTGGAAATATATAGATATCCACCTTCGAAACTCAAAACATAATTATCGATGATGTAGCTATCATCATCAGAATCATCTCCGGGCGACTAGAGTGTGATTCTATATCTATCCAGCATATTTGAGACTTCGGATATACGTTAATTATGGGTATATTCAAAATCTTCATATACCCGATAGTCCAAATTCAAAATAAAATAAAATACTCAAATACGTATAGTAAGATATAATTTTCAAAATTAAATTTGTTTTTATAAATAATACTCTTCAAACTCATTCTAGGATACTACCGATCCTATCTCTAACGAGTGATTCCTATAAGATGTTACTAATCCTATCTCTGATGAATTCTCTCGTTTGGTTCTAATTTGTCTTGTTCTCTAGCTTCGTAAACCAAAGCTCTGATACCACCTAAAACGATCGAAGTTTCGCTCAGTTTGAATCGATCGCTAAACCGACCAAAACCGTTCAAAGCTCGGATTGCTTTGAGAACATGATGCATCAGAACACAAACAATATAACATTTCATTGCTATTACAACAATTAGCATCAGAGTACACGAATATTAGAGAATAAATAATATACAGTGGAAAATAATATCATAGATTTAAAATACATAGCAGCGAAAATTTAAAATGTATAAATACAATGTACAGCGGAAATATATCAACTAGCGCAACTGAAAGAAATACACGGATACAAAGCTTTCCAAATATAGCTCCAGCTGTAAATCCAGGATCCTGGGAAAAGAAATATGCAAAACCAAAACTACTGACTACCCGTGTGGAAAATATGAGCACCCAGAGTCTAGGTAGAAACAATAAACTCCGAGCCAGCCATGGAACTAGTGTGAGAACTAAAACAGTTATTAACTTTATTTTTATATTGGGTAAATCAAGGGACCACGCCATATAACATGGAACGGTTTTACTCCACATGAATCTTAGTTTAAAACAACGCAATGCTTTTTGGAAAATGAAGCTATTATAAGACTCAGGTCCCATCACACAATGCAACGAAAGCTGGAGGATAGAATTTTCCCTTATAATAGTCAAACATGCTTGGTACGTTTAAAACAAATCATTTATATTACTATAAGTGCATAGTGTCAAAATCAACTTCAAATATAAATGTATCAATCATAGACGACATAGGTACCATATATTATGCCGCCATACATAGGTTTACAACTAAAACTGAAAAGTCGCGTATTGGAAATTGGATTCCATCTATGAGTCGAGGCAAGGGATGGCTCCTCACCGGTTTCGAAACACTATATCAAATGTGTTAGGATCACGCCTACGGGCAACCCTTGGATCTTCAGGGTTGGTCCACACTTACTTTAGTGGATTGGTTATTCCTGAACACACATTCCCCGGTCCTACCGGACCTATCTCTGAGCTACTAGGGACTCAATATTCGAGGCGCCTCATAATCCATCATCCACATAAGTAAAGTTATCTGGGCTCCATACCATGACACCACTCCTAACTAGAAAGAAACGTCGTGCACTCCCTGTAGTCACTATCCCGTTTTTGACTCATATCGGGTGCGAGGCTCGCGAATTAACGCCATACACCAAGCTCTGCTACTTAAAGTCGTGCTTTGAGCATCATCCACAAGACTCTGCTTTTCAACAATAAGCCTTGATCCATGCATCTCAGCATGCCACATTGTCAATCCATACCGTACCACTGATTTCCAGCAATATATAACCTCTAAGCTAGTACGTCTCAGAGAAGGGTGTTAAGCAAGAGAATAAATTCTCTGTCACCAAACAGATATACATTTAGCAGAGATCAACGAATAAGTATAAAGGAATACAATGTCGGACAGACCATCCATTTGCAAGCCCAATCTAGGTCTGAACGAAACTGGAGGCACCTTTTTCCTCGTCCCATATGTCCAATACAAGAGAGAGGTCTTCGCATATCCGGTCGATCTCCAACTACATCTGGATGATCACCACTTATTACCTTGTCTTAGGTGTACAGCCCGATCAAGAAATCAGTAATCGACCAAACGATGTGAAAATCTCTGGTCTTCAACAACCGTCTTCGTCGTCGACTTTTAGTCGTCGTATCAGTTATTCAAAATGGGATAAACCTGGTCTTTCCGAATAAGTCGCGTATTTTATAATCAATAATCAATTGCTATAAAAATACATCATGCGCCTCATTCCAATTCAGAATATTCTTTTATTCAAATATTCACATTATTAGGGAAAGGTTCCCATTAATTTTATCAACAATAAATTCTTTTAAAATTATTCATTAATCTTCCTTTGGATATCCATTTCAAAAGATTTTATTTTATTTAACCACAATTCTAAACCAAATTAAGGTTTATAAAACTAGTATGGATTATCGAGCCTTACCGAAGTAATCGTTTATTTTATTTTCCAATCCCAACCTATTCATCCCATGAAGCAAAACTGGTAGTACCCCATATCTAACACCCACGGTGTTATCGGTAAAATTAATTATCATTTCACGTTCAAATCTAATTAAAGATTTAACTGTCGTCTGGAGTAAAACTGGTAGTACTCCATTCTCGATCAATTCATGAATTCGGTAAATTTAATTAACTCGTTCACTTTCCAATCTTATTAAAGATTCATTAAAACTCTGGTTTAGTTTTAATCTCAAAAATCATTGCTTTATGATTATTCAACTTTATGGAAATTAATCCCACCGTTAACTGGGTTAAAGAATCAATGTCATTTAAAACAAAGTTCGCTATAAACCCAAAATCATATTCCATCAAAATGGAATCTTAACGGAAATCATAATAGTATATAGTCGATATAAATTTCCGTATCAGACTAATAATATAAATGGAATGACGACGAAGCCTTTTAAATTCCAAATATAGTAACGGTCTTGCTTTACAGAAGCTCATCTCGATATTGCAAATTGAATTCCATTCAATTCCAATTTAATATATTAAATTGGGAAACTTTACTTTGGAAAATTTCCATTAAATCTTAATAAAAAGATTTATAAATTCCAAATCATCTCTTCATTGTTAATTGGGTTGAAGAACAAATGTTATTTAAAACACCATTCACGATAAACCCAAAAATCCAATTTCAATTCAATTCCAATTAAATATTAATTAATTGGTAACTTTTCTAAATCTTATTTAAAAGATTTATTCTTTTCTCATCGGGGTTTAAGAAAAGTGTTATTGAAGACACCATCCACGATAAGCCTAAAATCCAATTGACATTAAATACAAGGCTTTGAATAGAAATAATATCGGCTTATATTCAATATTAAATTATGCAACCAACAAATACTGTATTGGGAATAACGATATCTACATTTGCCAAATTCCTCAAAAGCATCCGTATAATCAAGGAATCCAATATCCGAAGATTATTTCCATTTAAATCAATTCCAGTTTAATATTGGAAATTTTTGGTTATTTTAAAACCCATTTACAAAGCCAGTTTATTTATTGAAAACCATTGGATTATTCCTCTAGTTAATAACTAGTTCATTTAGATATAAATATATTTTTATCTTTTAAAAACTGGAATTTTTCATCCAAAATCTTTCCAAATCATTTATTATGATTTTACATAATTTTAATAATTTTATTAAGGCCCGTACAATCGGTTCTAAATAATGGCCACTGAACTACATCCACAGCGACCTTTTTTGAAATTGATTTGGACATAATTTGAAATCCAAACGTTAAAATTTAAATCTCTTATATTCATTCGGAAGATCTTTTCGATACGAACCCAACGGTTCCGGTTTTAGGAGAATTCGACGGTCGGATCTCCCGTTACGTCCATTTGAAGTTAATGGTTGAAATTCGCGAAAGGTCGCTGCGCAGCACGTTCTATTCAAGCCATTATATATAATATATATATCGTCGATTTCCATTTAAAACGTATTTTATAAATTCGTTTTAAAAACAATTCCAACTTCAATTTTTCAATTTTAAATCAAAATTGAATATTCCATATCATTATAATTTTGAAATGATAATATTTTCAAAATATCTGATTTGGAATCCATTTCCTTTTCATATTTATTATAAAATAAATAAAATTGATCGATAAACCCGTTCGGGTTAAAATGGCGTTTCTATACTTAACCCGGCTTTATATTTTTATATATTTTCGTGACCATCCAAAATCGGACATCAAAATCATAAAACATGATTCTTTACTGAATATTATTTTAGAATATTCGTTATTTCTGAATTGGAACCAGACTCAATCGATTACCATATAATTTTATTTATATGGATTCCATACATCGCATGTATTCAAAAATAGTGATAAACAACTATTAACATTCAATTCACATCCAGAGTGCAATTTACAACTGTATAAGCATTAGATAATTAAATAATGCTTATCACGGTCTGTCAATCAATCGGTTTACAAACAATTTAATTCAAGGGAGTCATGAACAAATTATCATCCCCAGACCCGTGTGGGGTCTTCAACCATCAACAAATAATTGGGCGATGTGTAAAATTATCGTTTCAATACCCGTGTGTGGGTTTACGTCACAGTCCATGTGAATTATTTATTATTTACAAATATTTATAATCATAGTTTAATAATGATAACATTAAACTATAAAAAATCATTAACCAAAAAGTGTATCCACATTGTTTAAAATACGAGTGTCGTATATTCAAACAACGCTTCTTATGCAAATGAGTCGTGAGTAGTTCATGTTTTGAACTCAAGCAATGTCACATATAACAGATAAAAATCAACACTGGCGATTTCTATATATTTACAGTTATAAAATAAATAAATAACTATACAGATATTTTAGTGAGAGAATTCTCACTTTGGGTTCCACTCCGTCATTCTTTAAATGATGATTTTATTCTATTTGAATTTAAATTCGCCTCAAATTCTGATTTGCTCCAAATTTGTTCTAGTCAGTTTCATTGCGTAGTGTTCGATGTCACAATCCCAATGGACTTTAGTTTGCCCAATTCCGTGCTCGTATGAAAAAGTTACAATCGTTTCAATATTAATTACACAATTCAAATTCTTAATACAATTAAATAAATAAATAAATTTAATTTCCTTTTTCCATGTTTACCCTCTTTCTCTTCGTCCATCGTTTCCAGGTGATGTCGAATACTGGAACCCACCATTCCAAACTAGGGCTCCAAATCGTGGCTCCTCCATCACGCCGGAAGATGACTCAAGGCCGCGACATGAAATGCCTCATCAACCTCCACCGGCGCCTAGAGTTGGCTGCATCTCGCACCCCTCAGTGCATGGAAAACCGCACTCGAATAGCGATGCTTCAAGCTAGAAATTCTCGTCCAACATCACATGATTTTCGATTGTAACCGTATGAATCTAAAGATTTGAATTTGCTCTCCGATTTTTGCTTTGGTTTCACGATTTAATTTGTTGTATACTAAGAGAGATTGAGGAATTAAAATTTGAGGATTTGGGCCACCAAAATAATGGGAACAACGGCTCCTGGGAGGTTGACCGCGGGTTTGCAAGGTCAAGGGTTTTGACTTAGGGGGTATTTATAATATTTAAATATTTATATTTAATTTAATTAATTTCTTTATTGTGAAATTTTCGCTCGAACTCCAAATCAAACCCAATGACTATCGCCCCTAGTTAAATACCTCCATTCCAGACATAATGGGATATGTTTTGTAAGTCAATTCGATTGTTTCGATCAGTTTTCATTAAAATTAAAATATAAATTTAATATAGTGAAAATTAGGCTCACATCCTTAAAAATAAACTTAATTCACCTCACATCCTCCCTTTTTATAACATATAAATTTCATCCTTATTTTTAAACAGCGGACTTTTTTTTTACAGAATTGCCCTTTTTCTTATTTATGGCTCAATTAACGCATAATTAACGCAATAGATCCGAATTCGTTCAATATATCTCAATAGTGATTTAAGTTTTTTTTAAACATAATTTTTCCTGTTAATGGCGGCGGCAGCTTCTTAAAAAAATTCTGAGATTCGAATTCGTTCAATATAATATTCAATTTGCTCGTAAATTTTTCCAAAAATATATTTTGATCGATCGTCTATTTATAAGATGGATGTGTCTTCGTCAAGGTAAGTTTTACTTTTTAAATTTATAAAAAAATTTGTTTATGGATTTCACTTTTGCATATGAATTTTCTTGATTCATTATTCTGAATTAGTTTAATTGTCTATTTTTACTGATGGTTAATATAATTTTTTTGTAAAGTTTTATTTTTATTGCTGATTTTATAGCCGATTAATTTAATTTGTCAACTTATTTTTTCTTATATTTTGCATAGATGTATAAAAAAATGTATAAATTCCCTTTATGAGCACACAAAGGTGCAACTATTGTCATAATACGTGGATGTGGATGTATTCAGAAATAATGCGTATAACAATGCATTTTTTTTACATATGCAGAGAAGTATTCAGTTATTTTGACTTTTTGTTTTTTCATGTGCATATTTTTTTTTCAAATTTTGCATATAAATATGCAGATATTAATGTTATCTGCATATATGTATACCTAATAAGTTATGCATACATTTATGCATTTTTTGTGAATTTATGCATTAATATATGCAATTTTTTGAACAAATGTATGCACCTAGCATAATGTTTTGTCTAGACGTCACTTAATTATGATTATGATGTTTAATGCTTGCGTGCAATAGTGCAAAAAAACAGACAAATGTATACATCCCGAAAGTTTGGATATAATATGCAAATAATCATAATTGTTGCATTAATATATACAACAATTTGGTTATATGAGTAGTGTACAGCGTCGTTGCAATTTTTCTTTATATGTTCATTCAAGTATGCTATTATTACTAAAATTTGCATGTAAAAGTGAAACTATTATCAAGTATAGGAAATTAATTCAGAAATTCCTGTATGTATTTAGTTCAATTGTAATCAGTTTGTTGATTTATATAATAGAGTTTGTTCTTGTGATGGGTGGCAAATTACTGGTTTTCCTTGTGCTCATGCTGTCAGATGTATTTTAAGTTGTGAAAATTTGAATGTGTATGACTATATTGAAGCTTATTTCAAAGTTGGTTATTTCCAACTGTCTTATTCTCATCCAAACTATCCTATCATCAACTATATGGGTGAAGACGTTCCTGCTGAAGATGCAATTATAGCTCCTCCAAAAGGTAGAAGAATGTCTGGTCGTCCATCGTCTTGTAAAAGGTTGAGATCTGCAGGTGTATTTACAAAGACTAGTAGATGTGGTTTGTGCAAAAAGCTTGGTCATAACAAAAAGACATGTTCTTCAAAAGAGAATTAGATATGCTTTGTTATTTTATTTAATTTTTAAGACACTTGGTGTTAGTGTTTACTTTTTTATATTTGTTCGGAACATTTTGATTATCCAATAAAATAAGTTTAGTATTTTGTTGTAATTTTGTTTGCGTTTTAGAGTTATATTTTCATCTTATATTTAAATAAATATTCAGAATCGCTGCAACATTTTTGAAGTAGTTGTTAACATTTATATACCTTATTCGTACAACTGTCTAACATAATTTGCATACAATAATGAAACAAATCTTAATATCTGCATATATCTGTGCTAGTTAACAATAAATGTGCACAATAACATCCACTTATTAATTATTTTTGCAGATAAATGTGCATGTTTTTATAGTATTTGCATGCAAATAGTCGACTGATATGTATTATCTCATACTCTGTTATAAACTTGGATAATTTTTTCCCTGTAAAATGTGTTGTTGTACTAATTTACCTGTTTTAATTTTGTTTCACGAGGCATGCTATATATATGTTTTAATCTGGCTACTTATCAATTATAAAAAAAAAAATAGTTATGTATGCAACTATTCAAACTAAATTTTACATAATTTATTCTTACTTATGTAACAATTTATTTTACTTGCATGCAAATATGCAAATATTAAACATACAAGCAATAAATTATCCAAGTATTCAAATAAGTGTGAATCAAACAAGAATACTTTCATACACGAATGTTACTATTTTACATAACTGCATAGAAGTATGCAACAATTCACAATAACAAGTAACTTAAAAAAAACTTAAATCGGAACATAAATTTCAACAGTACATGTCTTTCTATACAAAAAATCGTATGGCAGTACGTAGAAAACAGAATATCATTAAACAGATTCCTAACACCAACCATTCATATTTACCAAGAGGCAATTTATCAAGAAGTAACGTATGCTCTTTCGTAAATAAATCATCGTCTTTCAACTTCTCGACCATATCAATAAACGATTTCAGATTGTTTCTATAAACTTCTTCTTTTTTTCGTATACTTGTGTTCTTCTACGACTTTCTGTTTTTTGGAGAAATGTAGACTAGTTGACGGTTCATCGGCTGGTACTAATGCTTTATCTTGACCACTATCAACTAGGTCATCTTCTTCTACATAGGTCTCTGCAAACCAAAACAAAACATTTTTTAGATAACCATGAATAAATGCATATAAGTATGAAACAAACTTTAAATAATAAACACATGTATGCAATAAACATAAACATGCACCATTAAGTTATTATATGCACAGTTGCACTACACAGTTATCATTAATATCACACAAATATGCAATGACCAGTTTGACATTAAATCTTGAGAATAGTTGCATAATTTTTGGCAGTTAATTTTACCATGTGTATACCTCATTCGTACAATTGTCTAACATATGCATGCATACAGTTATGAAACAATTCTTAATATCTGCATATATGTGTGCAAGTTTAAATTAATTCTACATAATAGCATACAATTATTAATCACTATTGCATAGAAATGTGCAGATTTTAATAGTATTTGTATGCAAATACTCAATTGATCTGTATTATCTTATACTCTGTTATGAACTTGGATAACTTTTTCACTGTAAACTGTGTTGTTGTACTAATTTACCTATTTTAATTTTTTTTATTCTGATGCATACTATTTATCTTTTTTAATCTGACTATTTATCAATTACACAGACAAAAAAAAGTTATGTATGCAACTACCCAGACTAAATGCATAAAACTATGCAAGTATTATGTTGCATACTATTTATCTGTTTTGATCCGACTATTTAACAATTAGCCAAAAAAAAAGTAGTTATGTATGCAACTATCCAGACTAAATGCATAAAACTATGCAAGTATTCACACATCAATTCCATTAAAATACATGAATTCATGCAACAAACATGTAATAGACGGACATTATCACGCTAGTTTTACTATCAAATTCAATCAAATAACATAATAAACAGTTAGCAAAAGCAGTTTTGCATACAAAAAAATTTAAAATAAAAGCCAACAAAACACCAAAAATAATTATAACATTCATTACAGTATGCAAATATACTAAAAAACTTTATGATTATAACGAACTGTGTTGAATATATTCATTCATTTATGCACCTGATGTGAATAAATGCACAAATGCTTGCATATTTAGTGAATATGCACGCATATAATTTCGAATTTTTAGAAAAAACATTGATACTTTAAATCAACATTTATTTATACACTCATTTAATTTACTTTTATGTGACTTCATACACGTGAAAACTGCAACATATTAGCAATCAGCAAACAAGTCCAAAGGCCAACGAACAAATTAAATACATTACATAACATCATGCAACAATCGTATTATAAATTCACACTTGTATGCAAGAATTCCAAATACATGCATATATTCAACCACTAATCTAAAGAGTAAAGCATAATTGTATGCAAAAAATTGAATAACTGCATATAATCAGGCGATTATTTGTTGACAGTTGAATAATTGCGTTAAAATATCTGTTGACAAATTCACATATCTCTTACTTATGACTACAATCTCTATTACAAAACTTAAATAAAAAACCCTAATATGGAATTATTAATCAACCAAAAACAGTTTCTCAGCCGAAATTTGAACGAAAATTTGAATAAAACCTTACAATTATGAAATAATTTCATAATTACCCATATTTTATTATATATAACGTATAGATTATCAGCTATTTGAAAGAAAAAAAAGAAAATTAAAAACATACCTTTGTTCTCGCCAATTCGTTCAATATTTCTTATCAAATCAGAGACGATTTACAAAAATATAACTGGAACGATCTGAAAAAAGGGATAATCGGATGAAATTTTTAGGTTTTCTCATTTTTTCGGCTACGGTGAATTAGCTGATATGATAAATGAATCGGGGTTAATGTTTGGAACGAGGGTTTTGAGGGTTTCAAAGGACAAAACCGGAATTGTATGAGCCGCTATTCAAAAATAGGGATGTAATTCATCTACTTTTTATTACCGGATGTGAGCCTAATTTTGAAACTTAATAGGGACCTGTAAAAAAGGCACCCTTTAATATAACTATCAATATTGAATTTGAACGTACATTTCAATTTACCGGGACCACATAGACTCCAAAAATTACATAAAAATTAATCTAGCTATATTTTGACGATACGGTCCTAATGAAACTAATTTCATCAAATTTGGAAGCCGTTTAAAAAATGGCATTTTTCCAGTCGACTAAATTCAAACTAAAATTACCAAACACGTTTAAATTTACTATGCTCACATATTAGTTCCAAAAATTATAAAATTTGAAACCTAATAATAATTTGACATTCCGGATCCAACAAAAGTTGTTCCGTCGAAAACAGAGGTCGTTTGCAAAATGGCAATTTTTAAGGGCTATATATATAATAAAAAATTTATAAATTCCATAGCGACTACTTTAAACTGGACATAAATTTCAATTTATATTATGAAATCTAAATTTTTCACATTCATTAGAACGATATAATTAAACAGATTAATGTTTCTGGTTTTACTGAAATCCGATTTATTTTGAATCATGTACATTCAATTGAAATTTAAAATCAAATCTTCAAACTACTGCGCCATTTCAGGCTCGTTTTATAACTAGAATAAATTTATATGTTCTAACTATGATTTAAATAAATTTTTAGTCATTATTATTTAAAATAAATCATATTAAAAAATTAAAATCCATTAAAATAGCTAAAATAAAAATTTTAAATTGGTTCAGAAATTCTAGGTTGTTACACTGGCTGTAAAATCAGTTATGAGGTACCATTGTATGTCACGGTGGGAGGTTAGCCCACTGCCTGATGGTTGCAAAGCCTAAGGTCATTACATTTGGTATCAGAGCTTTGGTTTAGCGAATACCTTGGCTCTATTTGGGATTAACTTATTAGAGATAGTGTAGTAATACCCTATAATGAGTTGAGTGTATATGAGAGAGCGTACTCGTAATTTTGATATTAAATGATTTTTTATTATGTTGGTTTGATCCGTTGAGTATTTATGAATTCTAGTCAGTATTTGGGATGCCAGGGCATCGATAAGGATTTCTAAAAACTTGAATAGGACTCATTGACATAATATTGTTTTGAATTATATTATATATATATATAAAGAATTATTTGAGAATCTATGAATTTTGGTTTTGTTGATTATCATCATTTATTATTCGATTAATCAATAATTAGAAGTATTGGTTGTTGAATGGTTTAAGAAAAATGAAATGTTGAAATTTAAATGGTAGTGAAATAAGAAGTTAAATATGAATGTGAGAATTTAATTTCTGGTGGTTTTGTAATATTAATTTGCAAATGGTTTGAAATAATATAATTATATTTTAAAAGTTGTTTCATATAGAAATTGTTTTCAAATGAATATTAGAAATAAGTGTGCATTCCCTTCTTGTCTTTGGGAAATGACTTCGCTGATGATTGCACGCATCATCCATGTTTATTTTCAAGAGTCCATGTGGGGGAGACCACTTAGAACTTTCAAAATTTGTTTGAAAAAAATTGGGTTTCGTTTAAATCTTTTATAGTTTGGTTTGATATAAAGGATGTAATATATGAGATATTTTGAAAGTTGATTTGGAAATGAACCCGAAGTTGAATTCTTAAGTTCTCGAATGATTGAAGTAATGAACTAAACTTGAAATTTTAAACCATTGAATTATCAAATAAATAAAATGAATATACAGAAAATATGAGATAAGGTAATCTCTTAGGAATGTGATATGGTAAAATAGAAGCAAATTGGATAATATTGAATTTGTATAATATTAAACATTTTTGTAACATATATAATTTACCATAGTATTTAAGAGGTGAATTATTATAGGAATTGACAATTACATAATATATATGTATAGTTATGAATAATAAATGGTGAGATTATATTGACGGGATATGAAATTAAAGAAGACGTAAGTTATGACCATAACGATATACACTTAGTTTGCTATGAAAATTTAATTCAAATAAGTAAGGTAAAGATAATTGGACATCGATAAATTGAATTAGAGTGTAATGGAAAACAAAATGATATTACCACTTAAATGAAATAAATAATAGAAAAATGATGAAGTTAAAATGTTAATATAACTAAGTAATAGAATACCTTACAAATCAGCGAAAATTAAGTAATGAAGTTAAATGAAAAAGAGGTTGATCAATATGGAATTAAACTAAAGTTATATAGTAAAATTTATTAGAATGAAAGTTAACTGTGTATGAATTTATTATAGTTGGATAAGTTCAAACATAACCTTAGTAAAACTAGAATGAATCAAATTGCAAGTAAATGAATTTAAGAAAGTTCATTAATGGTTTAATAGAATGAATGTTTATAAGTAATGCAAATAATTGAACGTTGATAGAAATTAAAATATAATGAACAAAAATATGGACAATTGGAAATGAGAATTAGATACAAAAGGAATGCAACAAATTAAATTGTGTAAACATTGACATTGCAAAACATATAATTGTGCTTAGTTGGATGAATATGACTATTTGGAGGCTTTTATTTATTCTTTGACTTAATTTGTTATTTCATATGTAAATTAATTTTGAGTAAATAATCAAGTGAGTTAATACCTTTGAAAAGAATTGAATGTAAGAATATATATATATAATTATGTGGTTAAAAATATTAAATGATAAATTTTCTACTACGCCTTTTCGACGACGAAAAGTTTTGAGTAAGGGAGAGTGTAACATCCCATGATTTTTTAACCATTTAAAAATTTTAAATTTGGTAAATGCCTGTAATTCAATTTTGAAAGAGAAACAAAATTGTGATTATTAGTAATGATGTCAACTAGAATGGAAGTTGTAATATTGATTTAGACAACTTATAACTATTTTAATTAGATTGCAACTAGTTAGAACGATTGTAAATATAAAAGTTGCTATAAAATTGGAAAGTGGAAAAAAATAAAATGTTAACTATTTGGTATTGTTATGGTAACCAACTATAATCAATATAATTAAGTATAATAGTTACTATAAATTAGAAGTGGCGGTTATAGAATAGTCAAACCGACCGTTATCAAACCGACCGTTAGGGAGGTTTCCCTACTGTAAGAGCCAAAAACAAAGTGTCTGAGCCAATAAATCTAGGCATAATTTCAGCTCAACAATAATATTTTCTCCATCATTTCCTTCTTTCTCGATTCTTCCTCCTTTTGAAAATTCCTTTCCGCATAAAGTTTTCACGCAGATTTTCTTGCCTCCAATCCGTCTCTTTTGAAACCCTATTTAAAACGCAAATTTTCTCCGTCTCTTTCTCCTTCGGCATCTCCAATCCATCTATTTCGAACACCTATTCAAAATCAGAACTCCAATTTGTGCTAACCCTTATTTCTGCAAATTTTCTTCTGCTGCAACTCGGAGATCTAATCGCAAATATCATAAACGCACTGGAGTTTTGACCAGAAAGCTTGCGTTCTAGGGTTCCTTTATAGGAAGCGTTCCAGGCTTTATTTTTTGGTTTATTTGCAGGTATCAAATTGTGTGCAATTTCTAAGTGGGTTGCAACCGTGTCTATGGTATTCAGCTTGCTAAACAAATTAGGGGTCAGTCTTCCATTCTCATGGAGAAGCACTACAGGAGATGCTAGGTCTTTGATTGTGCCTCTTAGTGCAATGAGGCTAAGGTACTTTTAAACCAAATTACTTATGTTTTGGAAGTCCTAATGTTATTTCGAGACACATATTATCAATACAGTTATATCTATATGCATGTGTCTTTGGTATAGTTTTATACGTAGTGTACATATTATCAAAACAGAATATCATGAAAACACCTTAGAATTGATTCAACAGGTAAGTGCGTACTATCTAATGTAATAGTATGAACAACATAAAATTGCCATCTGCAGAATCTTACAAAGAAATTTTGCAAGGATAACCTACCTGACACTTATACAGACATGATACTAGAAAGCAAGTATGGAATCAATTATATCAGTAGGAGGAATGCTTTGTCTCAAGGATGGCCATATTTTGCAAGGGTGTTTCATTACAAACGGGTTATGTGTTGGTATTTGAATTAACCAGTTCATCTCTATTGAAGGTATTATTAAATGCATTGCTTATTATGTTGTATTACAGTGATAAGTGACTTCTAATTGAGTATTTTGTTGGATTTATGATTTCAAGTCCACACAGTGAAAGCAATCCAAGAGGACGAGGTTTTTAGGTGGAAACTTCACTAAAGCAGGTCATCAAATCTTTTTGGCTGAATCTCTACTTTGTTATAGAACTTGCTCAATGATCAAAAGGTAAACTTCTGTTTATTTCTCGAATTATGCTTTATCTTATTTTTTGACTAAAATGTGGTTTTTTTTATAAAAAAAGATACTGTGAACGACACTGTTGTTTTGTCATAAGGGAGATAATAAATATACATCCAAATAGATCGATCCTTTCCTTTTTTGAGTAAAAATTTACAAAATGGAAGATGACATATTTATAGATAAATAGATTAGCCCTTTCCTTTTTTAAATGAAAGCGTATTAATGTATTTTTCTTTAAATCTGCACTTCATGGTACCCAAATTAATAAGGCACTTGGTCAACAACGCATTCCCTCCCTGGAAAGAAAATTATTAGGTATATTTTTCTCTCAATCCACTCTTCGTAGTACTCAAATTAACAAGGTGCTTGGCTAACAACATGATCCCTCCTTGGATCCTTTTCTGTTCGTCGTTTTTATTGTACTTAGCAGTAGCTTGATGCTAGCATAAATTGAATTTTAGACCCGAACAAAATCAAGAGTTCACATGCATTTTAATGATATATCTGAAGTTTAGTCTATGAATATTGCATAATATAATATTATAAAATTAGTATATGAACTTTTAAAGGTGTATAAGCAGAAAAATTAAAGGCTTGCTTCATCCAAAGTTTATGCTTTTTGAATTAGTGAAAGTTGTTAGAGCACAGATATGTTTCACTTATGTATTCTACATGTGTAATTTGATTATATGTGACCACAAGTATGGCGATGCACCTGGTAGATATGATGTGCATTTGTTTGTCTTCCAAAAGTTTTAAAAATGATTATCAATTTTAAGTTTTTCTTTAATTACTGGAAAAAAATATTTATGACAACCTTAACATTTATATTGGTAATTCATCCATTTAACATTTTCCACGTTGTTTTATAAGTTGTAAATTACTTTTGTTCCTGCCCATGTAGATTTATAATATTTGATGGAGGTGATTTGAATCCTAATAGCAGAGATCTTTGTACTATTTAGGATTATTTTCCATTCATTTTCTTCATGTGTGTAGGATGCCAGAAGTTGTCTGAGTTTCAGGTTATTGATGGCGCAATCACAATGCTTAATCTACTATTCAATGTGACCTATATACTCCTGCCTTATATGCTCTTTCTCCTTCTGCTAGATCAGGTAATTTTTCCTAGATTTTTTGCTTTTTTCCCATGAGTTATAGTAACTTCTTATCTTTCTCTGTTTGTTATTTTTATAAAATTACACTGTTTATCCTTCGTTGCTTTTGCAAGGGTAGCTAAGAAAAAATAACCATTGCAGTGTAGTGAAGTAGCACAGTCTATGATGCATATATAAATGTATAGTGAGAAAACGGAATTAAACATATTATTCTTTGAAATCTCAGATGTATATTACGAGGACCTATGGATGTCAATGTTGTTAATTATCATCTTTATTAGTTGGCACTCCTTATGCACGTTAAAATATAATGTTTTAGTTTTTTTTTAAAGTTGATACTTGAAGTGCAACTATTTAAAGATCCATTTTATGCTCTTTGTAATGGTGATTGTAAGAATATTTAGTTCGTCTAATCATGTTAGTTTGTTTTTGGGCATTGGCTAAAAGGATGGAAAGATATTACATTTTATATGTAAATGGCAATAATCATAATTGAATGTTATATATATGTAGAGAAGAATTCGCTGTTACTAAAGTTGTTGTTTTTTTGTAGTAGATAAAACAAAAGGCGAAGAACTATTAAACAACTAACAAATTTGGTAGCAACATGACATGTAGGAGAAAACAAAATAGAAGTAATGATTTCATAAGATATACTTGAATTTGGCGCCCTCTGTATCGAGCCGTCTTTTAGGCCATCAAAAGTCGACACAAAGTGCATTTCATGTATTTCAATGTCGAACATCCAATCATAAAAAAAACATATTGTTTCGGCTAAAAGAGAAGGAAAAATCATGGGAAACGCAGAATCTAACAGCGGATCAAATATATATATATATATATATATATATATATATATATATATATATATATATATATATATATATATAATACAATGTACATCAAAGGTAAAACAAATCTCATCAGTTGGACAATTATAAGACCCTGACCTTATAAATAGCGATAGGTAAGTATAATACAATGGAAGATAATACATTACGACAAGTTGACATCTGATTCTTCTCGATGAGCTCCATTCCCAACCATTGGCAACCTGAAAACATGCTCGGTCTAACCTGAGTGTTGTACTGAAATAACATACTAATCAATCTGAAAAACTAGCGCGAGAAAACTCAATTAAAAGAAAACATTGAACAATTCTATCAGGCCATGCCGCTAATTGCTCAACGAGTTTTTACCTCACAAAAACAACATTCTTATAAAAGCAAAAGGTCACAAATCAAAGATACCGAAATAAAAAAGGAACGAATGCTACAAACAAGAGCATAACTAGGCTACAGAGAATAATCGAAAACCATAATGCATGGAGAAAAGTACAAGTCACTTCTCATCTCAAATTATAAAAAACACTGATCAAAAGATTTGGATCAAACATTTGAAATTGTTTATTTAGTTAACACCAACTCACTATCATTCAACATCTCAGGTTTTAAATATTTGTGTTCTACTTTTTCCAGCTTTTGTGTCTAATGTTATCCTACATGCTTGTTGCACAGCTAAATTTGATGATAACACAAAGAGCATGTATTTTCCCTCACAAAAACCAGCGTGAGAAAACTCAATTAAAAGAAAACATTGAACAATTCTATGAGACCATGCTGTTAATTGCTTAACGAGTTTTTACCTCACAAAAACAACGTTCTTATAAAAGCAAAAGGTCACAAACCAAAGATACCGAAATAAAAACGGAATGAATGCTACAAACAAGAGCATAACTAGGCTACAGAGAATAATCGAAAACCATAATACATGGAGAAAAGTACAAGTCACTTCTCATCTCAAATAATAAAAAAAACTGATCAAAATATTTGGATCAAACATTTGAAATTGTTTATTTAGTTAACACCAGCTCACTGTCATTCAACATCTCAAGTTTTAAATATTTGTGTTCCAGCTTTTGTGTCTAATGTTATCCTACATGCTTGCTGCACAGCTAAATTTGATGATTTCACAAAGAGCATGTATTTTCCCTTCGTTTTATTTTTCGATTTTATTGTCACAGGGATACTTGCCACTAGCACTTTGATTTGGGTCTTAATTCAGTTTCAGTTCCTTCCCTCTACTCTACTCTATGAACCATGTATGATGTTTTGATTTTCCTGTTATTAGATATTTTCTCTTTTTGGATGCAAATTTAATTTTCTTAGCGTATTATCAACTATTTTCTCATATTCGATCTACTGGAACCGTTCGACAAAAGGTATGTTATATGTCCGTCATCAGCAAGTTCTTTTTTTACTAGCATATTTTCATGTATATTTTTCTCATGTCACCTTCGGCACCTTGGATGATTTTATTTTTATATTGTTATTTTATCCTAATCAATTGCAGAAATATGTTGTTCTTAGAACTTATTCTTTGATCTGTTTCCTTTGTAATCGACTGGTGAAACTCGCCATGCACGTTTTCTTATTTTCCTTTTAGGCTTTTACCGTACCTATAAAGACAAACTTCTTCTACTGAAAATTATTTTAACTCATTCATTTTTAAGAGCAGCCATTCAAAAATTTCAGTGAATCATTCTCTTCGCACTTATGTTCTTTACTAAAGGTAATTTAGTCTAAACGTGGTTGCAAGAATAAATTTAACATTGAAATTGTTCAGCCATTTCCAATGAAAGTGATATTAGTGTCTATTGCTTAGTCATGATAAAATAAGGTATGTCTTCTTACTTATGAGTGGGAACTGATGTTTTTAATTTTACTGCCATGTCAATGTTTTAACATATTTTCTGTCTCCGCGTAACTCAGAAACCAGATTGCAAATACTAATTATTTTTACTTTTCAGCTTCTGTAAACATAAGCTGCCTGCATTCGGCAGTGAGGATTTTTTATACAAACAATGGACTGGCCTACTCAGTGATAAATGCATCTCTGAAATAATAAGCTCTAATCTCCCATTTGGGTTTGAGGTATGAAGGACTAAACTATTTACAATTATAATTGTCTGTGCAATTAAAATATTTCATACTCTTGGCTATCAAACCGCAGTCCCTTCTGCAAAGGAATCCAAGATAACATTTCCCCACTTATGATGATGTCCATCAAACTGCATATAACACTAGTAGACAACCAGATAATGCAGTATTTCTTTCTTATATTTTTGTCACATCTTTTAATTTGCGGGCAATGCTTCGAGAGCTTCGCATTCATCAGATCTTCCTGCCAAAACCTGAATATATACTATTGTTTAAATGTGCATATATTTATTGCAGTTTTAAAAAAAAAACTAGAATTTAATAAGCACACATTTAAACACTAGAATAGCTTGGCATTACATCTTTTAATTTGCGCTCATTACTTTTACTACCAACACCTAATTTAAATCTCCTCTAAACGTTTTGCCTTTATGGAATTGCCTGAGCAAAGTAAACATTCAAAATTTCTACTCATGCTCTTTCCATTATGTGGATCCAGGTGTATCTTCCAGTCGTCAATCCTTTTCTTCCGAAGTTTCCATCTGTTGTGATCATTTACTGCAATTTCTGATCATTCTAGGACATTACATAGACTGAAGATTTTTAAGTTTTGGTAAGACTTCAAATATCTAAAATTTCAACTGTTTTCATGACATCTGAGTTTCTGTGCTGGCTGAATTTCTATTTCAAAATTATACTATTTTTGCTGAATACGGTTATTTTATATAATAATAATAATTCAATTACACACATAGATCTTTACTTTAAGTGTTCTTATAGTTAGTAAACACCACGTAAAGGGAGGTCTCCAACTTGAATCTCTTTAAAGGTTTCATTTTTTTGACAAAATAAGGCGGAAATGTTTACTGCTCAGAAAATCTTCCAATTTTCAAAAGCTCACCATGCTTACAGAGGCTTGGTGTTCTCATAAATACTATACTAACTGAATTCAAAATTTTTAGCCTACTTCAAATTGTTTACTGCTTTAGATTAACAATAGAAGTATCGAATACTTTAGCATATTTACTAATGAATGGATTTGAAGTTTAAATGTGCATTATTCATTTCATTTGAGAAATACTACCATGATTGAATTTGACCTTTCAATTGATGGCATAGAAGTTGCTAATGACTGGAGATGTAGTCTAAATTTATTGTATTGATTTTAACTTCTGATAAATACTGCTAACGGATGAATTTAAAACATTACAAAGTGAGATAACAATTTGTCAGTGCATGGTTAATAAAATTCATATTGGTAAAAAATCTTAAGTAAAACAAATTTCAACCTTTATTTTATTGAATATTTTCTTCGAGTTATGATAATGATATGGTTATGGATAATGACTGATGTTTTGGTCAATCCAATGTTTAAGAGTTATATGACTGATTTGATTAGATATTTTTTTTCTATAGGTGCTATGTCATAAAAAAATTACATTAGGAATAGCCAGTTGAAGATATTCATAAATTTATAAGAAAATAGTTCATTTTGGGTTATATTGTAGAAGAAATTGCTTTGAATTAATAATTTATTTAGTAGGTGTTTTGTAATACAAACAGTTTACTTTGGGCAACACAAGTAACTAAACAGTTTTCAAACAATTTATCTATATTGGACAATATATGTTCAGAAAAATATTTTTAGGTGGGTCCTCATAATACAAAAGAGATGCTCTGGGCAAAAACATCGATAAATTGTTATATCATGTATTTAAATTCTCTGCATGAATACCCTGAAATGGGTGAATGTATAATATGATAGTTGTTTGTTTTGTAATAAAAATGATTTACTTTGGAGGAAAACATTATTAATAGTATTAAAGTCAACATTATGATTTTACCTATTTTTCTGCTAAACGGTCACTTTATGTGTTACATTGGAAATAACAGGTTATTTGAACAAATAACGTATTTGTAAAGTGTTTTGTTGTACTTATGATTTTTTTAGGAAAATGCTGATTGATATTAATAAAGTTTACAACTTCAGGAAATAGTTAATTTTATGTTACAAGTCGGGTTTCTATTAAAACATTACATATCTTACAATCCGGGTTTCTATGCTGATGCTTAGCATTTAATATCTGTTTTCATTAAAATGAAAAGGTAATATATTGTTATGGTGTGCACTTTATGTTTACTGCAAACAGATATTCCTGCGAATGCTTGGTATTTCTTTCATATATGAAAACAAAAAGGGAAAACACTACAATAGATTTGGTAATAGATTTTTTTATAATAGAATTACAAATAATGCTGTATTTCTTTCGGAAGATCGGGACAAGTTTCTCTCTGATGCTTGGCAATTTAATCACCATACAATTTGGTGCATATATTCTGCACTCTGGTCATAGCATGATTAGGAAGGAGTTACCTTGGAGGAAACTAAAAAGGTAATAATTATTATAGGAAAACCATAAGAGGTTTGTTTATTAATTAGAAGTTTTTGGCTCATACATATTTATTAGTCAGTACACTAAGGGGTTCGATTCCCCTCCATTTTATCTAACTGATCTTTATCATCATGGTAAAAATAAAGTCACATGTTAGTTCAAGGATTAACTTTTTTTTAGGAATTTAAAAAGGGTATTAAAATGCGTATATAATCTGACTAGATGTATAGCAATCTTAGTTTGGTTTGTTGCGATTTTTTTACTATATTGAAAAATAAATATCCAGATTAAGCACTGATTTCTTTCTCATATGTGTTGAAGGCAGTACTGAATACACTCATCCTAATTGATATTTCATTAGCTCTCCTTTTTATTAAAAATACCTTAGATTTTGGGGGATTATTATTGACACTCCAAGTATTGTTAAGGGGGGAACCAATTTAAAAAGAAAAAAAGAATTTGTTAAGGGGAGTATCAATGCAGAGAGCACTACCTTAACAAATAAAGTTTATTTTACCAAATTAGCATTCTTTACAATAATCCTTTTTTTAGTTGTTAATGAAAAAAATGGTATATTAGTCGAACTGCATCATATTTTCATATCAATAATCTCATTTGTCGATCGCTTTTTTAAAATAATTTCATTTTTCATTTGTCGATCGGTCTTTTTAAATAATTTCATTTTTCATTTGTCGATCCTTTTTTTAAATAATTTCATTTTTTATTTGTCGATCCTTTTTTTAAATAATTCGATTTCTCATAAGTTAAATTATCAATAATCTCATTTGTTTCACGTTCTTCGTTTACACCATTATTTCTTCCCAAACGATCGCTCTTTTTTTGTTTGCAAATAATTTAGGGATTTGTTTTTTTTTTGCATTTGAAATTGATTGGAATTTGGGATGGTAATTGATGTTATTACCAGGGTAAAACGGGAACATAAAAAATTAAATACGTGACTCCCCCTAACTTTTTTTTATGATTGGAGTGTTTTTAAAATTTGACCCCCCCCCCCCCTTAATAATATTTGGAGTGTCAATAACAACAACCAGATTTTATCATACACGCTGTGAATCAAGTAAAAAAGTTTTCTTAAATTTTAACTCATTTAAGTCTGATAATTAGTAAAGTAATAATATATACAATTGCAGAACAATACTGCATAGATAGAATATGAAGCCCTACCATCCAAATTTGACTATGGTATGTTTTGTAATCTTGCACATTCATGCTTAGTGATAGTTGTGCACTATAAATTAAATCACACTCTACCATTTTCTGTGTGTCTACTTATTCAGTCAATTACTTGAAATAATTATTTATCAGCAACAATCTGCAGGCAAAAATGGCTATACACATGCATGCATGCACGCACGCACATATACTTATATCTTCTATAATAAAGCAAGACCGATATCTCTTCCTAATTAATTCCTTTAAAAAATCACAGTTGGATCTCCATAGGAAACTATTTCCATACTTTACTACGATATAGCGTACTAGGATTATTATTCACCGATGTGTTTGACTACTGCAATTTTAAATAATACAACATGAGCCTTACCTTTCAAAAATGAGAGTATAGTTTTTTAGGAGTTGATAAACTTGGCTATTAAAATTTGGTATTTTGATTGCAAATCTAATTAATGATTGCATTTATTTCAATTCTGTATTGACTATAAATGTTATGCATAATCGGTGCCTTAAGTATGTAATTTTTTTAATTAGTGCCTTTAAATATATTTTTCTTACAGTTATAATTTTTAATTTTGACGATCGAAGAGCATATTAATTTGAGGTATGAAATATAAATGTCCTATTAATCCTTGATGAAGAAACATTTAAATTGACAATTTATAAAATGGGTTTAGGTCCGTTTGGTGTCTTGAATTTACATTACGTATAGTTTTCCATTTATAGTTAGGTTATATTTGTTCCCTACCACATTTGACTAAGCAATTAATATTAATTCAACAAATCAATTTAAAAGTGTTGCTTTGTTTTCCATGTTACTATGGTTCCATCATACTTTTTAATAACCTTTTATTTTGTGTTAATATGGGATGGTTCAATATGTGTAATAACTTCTGCTAATCGAAGAAAAGGATAAAATATTTCTATTCACAAAGAAAAAAAGGAAAAAAAAGGTGCACAAAGATAGGATTGTTATATGACACTTAAACTATTATTTTGCTTTTTTCTGCTTTATTTATTACTTAAAAACACCATTGCGCTTATATACACTTGGTATAATTCGAACATAATATGATATTTATGTTTAATTTTATCACATTAGGGTGCATGGGAAAACATATGAATTGAATGGGTAGTACTGATATTCTGTATGTTTCTGCCTACTGCTGATATATTTTGAAACTCTAAATGAAAATTCATCTTCGGTATCAAGGATTATAAAAGACCGATAAAGATTCAAATAAAAAATTATAAAAGTTCTTTTTGTGCTTTTCAATATATTCGAATTTATTTTATTTCTACTGCTTCATAAGTTCATAACTTTCTTACATTTTGCAGTTCTTATAGGTAAAGTTGTTACAAGAACGAACGATTAATTTCATGGGGCGATGGGTGTCAAATTGATGTTAACTGTCCATGATATATAAAGTTATTTTCATCTTATTATTCAGTTACTAGGTTTTTGCAGGATGACATATTAATTGATCATTAGGACCAAGAGAATTCAAGTAGTTCCACACTTTTTATTAATGGTAATCAACCTGGTTTTATCTTTGCTTATTTAAGCTTTTGTATTCCCAATATTGAAAAATAAGACAAGCAAAACTAATGCACTTTTCCCAAACTGATTTATTTTATTATTTGTAACAGGTAAGCTATGGCTTCCAACCCACAAGAAACTGCTGCCACCAAACTGTTATAGACGAGCACTAACAGTTCAACAGCCTTCGTTACACTATTTGCAGTATTCCTTTTGGGTGTTGTTATTGACACTCCAACAATTGTTAAGGGAGGATCATTTTTTAAAAACACTCCACTTTTTTAAAAATTGTTAAGGGGCTACACAAACATATTACTTCACACTACTCAATATTCCCGTATTGCCCCTTCAAACCAAATTAGAAAAAAAAACTTATTCGACTTTGACAACTAAATACCATGACTACTTTACCTTTGTCCTTAATTTCATTTTCAATCCTTCTCTTATAGTGCATCCAATTTAAACTTTAAAATCAATAATATGTGCTTAAATCTACAGAATTTTATAAAGTTAATGAAATCTGAAATATCAATTAAGGCAGCTTTGACAATTAAATACTCTAATTTACATATGTTCAATCATATAAAATTAGTATTGATTTTTAAAATAAAACAATCAAATAATTTAAAATATTAGTGTCGAAAACTGGAAAAAAATCTTTTTTTTTTTTGAATTTTAATGTAATGAATTCCTATTTTTGTGTAATTTAGTTTTACGGTTGAAGAGGGAAGGTAATGAAAATATAAACAGGTAATTTTGTAAAAGGCATGGTGTATGAAAATGAATTTTTGGTGTATACTATTTTATTTTAATTCACGGTGTATGTTAAGAAATTATGGGTGCATGTGTAGAATTAGTCAAATGAGTAATAAGGTAAAATTACCTTTATTTGTTAAGGGGCTACTTTCTTCATAGGTACTCCCCTTAACAAATTTTTTTAAAAAAATTTTTGGTCCTACCCTTAACAACATTTGGAGTGTCAATAACAATGCCCTTCCTTTTCTACATTAGACTATGTGTTGCTGAACCGTACTGCTACAAACTTCTTTAACATGTACTTCCAACAGCAATGAACCTCATTTTCAATTACTTTTGTTAGTTATTAGACAATTTAATTTATATCAAATAACGATTACCAACGTGTAGCCGAGTTATGCTGTAGGTATAATACTGAGCTTATTTCTAGCATGTTAGGTTTAACTGTTCTTGCTATGAATTTTTTGCATTAATACCTGCAACGACTGGTAAATAGTATTCATCTGCCATCAATGACTGCACTAGATCTGCAACTAATTTTTAAACAAAGACTGCTGATTCATAAATGTATGGAATGGCTTAATTTATACCAAATGCCATTCCAGCTGAAATTGACGTAGTAATGAGTGCATGGAATTTTCAAACAATTGATACAAATGAAAAACAATATATTCATATATGATCATCTACAGTGACAAGGTATAGTGGTTCACATTCTAAAATGCCCAAGGTATGTTGGTATTGGGACCTAAAACATTCCTAATTTTTTTGGACCAGCACAATTGTTCTTCTCTATCATTGCAAACTTGAAACAAGTTTCGAATTCAAACATCTAATTCTACTGTATTTTCTACTTGAGGTTTGATAATATGTATTTATTAAGATATTAAATTCATATTACCATTACAAGATACAAGTATGACGAACTTCCGTGTGCATAGCATGGGTTCACACTTGTTAATTGAAAGGGGGGAGATTTGTTGGGGCAGGTGGAGCTTGATAAGGAAACTATAGGTGGTTAATTCACTGTAGTTGGCTAATTCATCCATTTACTTGAGATGTACTAATTCACAAAATTGTTTTTTAATCCAATTAGTAGAAATATTTTATATGCTGGGTTCAATTAACATGAATCTTACCTGTCTTCACCTAATTCAATTGATCCAATTAGCAAAAGTGTTTATTTTGGACTTGGGTTTTATTTTAGATTTGGATTCATTTCAACAAATGCTTATAATCTCAATCTTACCCATAATCTCTCTTTTTTCTCATTTTAATGTAGTGTGAAGAAGAGGACTCGATGCAAATCTACTCTGGTTCATATACTCGTCATAGCTCTCAGTCTCACTCACTGCTTACGGCATGAGAGGGTTAGTGTTACATCTAAGCAAGAAAAGCAAAAGATCGTTGTTGTACCGCAATTATTCAGTCGAATTAAGCTTTTTGTTGGAAGAAATATTTTAAACAACGGAGTCCATTATTTTGTTTTATTTTCAGTATTTTTATTTCAACAGTTTCATTTTTTTCATATAACAATGATAATTTTAAGTGATTTATTTGCATAAATTAGTTTAATAATTTCGGATTTATTACACCTTACTCTTGCATTTTTTATTTCAACTAAATATTCACTGATATGATATGTTTTGAACTTATATTTGTTTCATTTCTCTTTTTGTTTTTTCAATCAATTAATGGTTTAGAGTTGTAAAATAACTAAATAATAAGATTACATTGATCCTACTTGGTATATAATAAAAATGTATGTATGTGTTTGTGACTGATTCCAATTAATACATTGATAGCATATTTTTTGTCTTAAGTTGTTTTACATGTAAAATTCAGTTTAATTGAATTTCTACTTAATTACTTCCATTTTCAGTACTCTAGAATTTTTTAAATAAAATCTTAACTTGAAATATATTTTAACACATTTTTTATTTCATATTGAACCCTTAACGGTCGGTTTTTCCACCGTTGTACGGTAATACTAGTAAGGTGATAAACGGAAACAAGGAAATAAAATGAATGCTACAAGTAAAATGGTGAATTAATAGGTAATAAATGGTATGGTGCTTGGGATAGAAATTATAAATAAAAACGTAAAAGCAATGTGAATCTAATTTTTTTTTTGGTCAATAACAAACATAGAATTATGTTTAAAATGGAGAGTTATGACAATTCTTCAACTATACATTCATTATTTAATTCATTGGTGATAAATTGGAAATAAGTTACGATTACTACACAAAATTTATTGCAATTAAGGTGAATTAATAAGGTGTTTGTAGAAGATTGTTTATAATAGAATAATTGACTAATATGTGAAACCAGTGTGTGTTTTTATAAACAACAGACATATAAACATGTTTAAATTAGTAAGTTTTTTTTTTCAAATATTTTAACACATTGATAATAAATTGAAAATCTATTGCAATTAAGCTATTTAATTATTGCAATTGGTGTGAATTAATATGACTTGTAAAAAATGTAAATGTTAAGAATTATAATCCAACGTTGAGAAAATGGAAGTAAAACCATAATAGATTAATATTAATATGTTGTTAGGTTATACTGGTAATAACGATTGATGAAGATAAATAATAGTAAAAAAAATGGAATGAAAATTTAATTTGGATTCAATTAAATTAATAGAAATGAAGAATTTATTTGATCAAAAATTACTATCGCTATTTGATGTACATATAATAATCACTATCAACATAACTTGAATCCATTAACTAGGGATGGAAATCATGACGTGTCAAACTAATTGGTTAAATTGTAATTGTCAATATAGTGTTTACTAAATAATCAAAATTCAAAGCTTAATATAAAGGAAATTGGTATATAAAGCATTTAAGGTCCGATTTTGACATAATTGAAATTTATGAACTTTTAAATTCAAAAAAAGTGAGTATATAGAAATTGAAATAAATATTATATGCGTGTGTAAATAAATGCTAATTGTGTCCATTAGAAAATTTAATTATATCATTTGGGTTTCGGTTCTAATGGAAAGACCATATTTTAGGTAACATATAATAAGTGATGAACATTGTAAGATTGAAAATTTGAAGTATAAACAATTCTTAATTTTAGAAACCCAAGTGTCTTATGTTTGCAAATTCATTACATTTTATAGTCGCCATAACTACCATCCTACAGCAGAATAAAATCTACAGTGGCATCTTTTTATTTCTTTCATATGAATTAGGCCACGTTCTATGCTGACCTAATTCATTCTTCCCTTTAACTACAATAAGGAGGATGCCACCATTGTTCTATCTTAAAAAAAATTGACCGAAATACTTAACGAAATCGCGCGATTTTAGACTCATTGAGCTGCTTTATTCGAGAACTTCAAGATGGTATACATTTAAATGGGTGTGATCTAATTCAGGGGTGCACCATATTTTTACAGTGAAGTATATATATGCTAAGGTTGAAGATCTAGGGATGTACGATCATCGGTTTGCAAATTTGATTTTAGATTTGGGTTCGTAGGGAAAAATAGCATCTTGTGTGCGATTTTGGTGCGATTCAAGGAAAAAAGACGTCGATACTTTTTTTGTACAACGCATGTTTATGATGGGGATGCCATTTTTTGGTTTGATCAAGTTAAACAAATTGATGATAGAGAGGAAGCATACGAGAAGAGAAGGACAATGTTGCAAACGGGAGGTGATTTCGTTAGGGGATGAGAGAGATATGGTAGTTGCAAGAATTAGCCATGGTTGGTCAATGTACAGGCTTGTTGCGCTGAAACGAGGAAGAAGCATTGTTGGGAGGAGATGACGTGGCAAGTACTTTTGTGGACATTTCTTTTACTTTATTTATTTAATTTTCTAGTCGCGTTAACTTGCATAACTTTGCATACGAACTCATATTGACGCGAGGTTTGTTCCACTAGGATCATATCGAAATTCCAGATGATATGAAACTGGTTTAGTCGGATTTGGGACAGTTCAATTTTTGGCCTATTTTGGAGTTCAAATGCATTCAAAATCAAAGGTGAATGATTAAACCCACTCACACTTAACTAAAATGTTTGATTATTAGTTAGATTAAAATCATGTTTATGATATGATTGTATTGGTTGTTGTTTAGTAGTTAAAAATTTGCATATGTATGTTGACTAACATTGATAGTGTAATTTAATTTGACTGTTTGTTTACATTTTATAGTCAAGTTAAAATTTGACATTTAATTATTAGTTTTAAACCTAATAACCAATAACTAGTAAATTGATATAAGATTTAATTGTTTGGATGAAATGATTTTGATGGATGCCTTGGATTGATATGTTGATGTTTAAATCATCCTGTTATTCACCTTATTTTATATACGACTATTGCTTGTGTTGATTAATCTCAACCATTTACCCTAGATGTTACGGGCATCAAATAAATTTGGATTAATCATTATAATGAATTAAGAACATGGGTTTAAATGACAAAAACCTATGACCCTGATTTGGATTGAAATGATATACATCCTTTCCCAAAATTATAAAATTAAAATTTAAGTATTATTTGGCCATAGGACAGAAAATTTTATACGGACACCGATTGGTTAAATAAATTTTGTTTAAACTTTGAATTTTGAAATTTTGTTTCAAAAGTAGTATAAATGAGATTTTATGAATTGATTTCCTTCGATATTGAACTTTAAAATTTTGGAATTTAAAGTTAAATGATTATTATTATTATTATTATCATTATTATTATTATTTCGTTGTAAATTGAAGCTAAATATTTGTAATTTAGCATGAATTGAACCTATTGAAATTCAATTGTTTAAAATATAAACAATTGTCCATCTTTAAAATTTACTTTAAATTAACCTTATTGAAAGTAATATTTGATTTGTGAACTCTATATTTGCTACAAACTGAAATGATTCCAAATGCAGATTATATGTTAAATTTTAAATTAGATTGTTTGAATTGAACTGATTTGAAAAAAAAAGGTTGAATCGAATTGAAATGCTGAAATTGAGCTGCATTGATTTGAAATTAAAATATGACTTCAAGTTATTCAGAAGGAACAATACCAAATCCAATTATAATATTTTAAACCATTTTATAAGCTATTTTACTAAATATTTTACAAACTATAATATTTAACATATTTATGTTGTACTATCTTTATAAACTATTTTTTTCTTATATATATTTACTATTTAAATAAAGTATTTTAATAAACAATTATCCATTTTACAAATACTTTATATTTTATTACATAAGCATGTATATTACAAAATTTTGACGAACACTGTTTTATTTTTAAACTTTCATTATATACTATTTATTTCCTAACGATAATATATATATCTAAATTATTTTACCAGACTTTTTTACTATTTTAAATATTCAAATTATTTGGAATTGTTTCAAGATTCTAAATTTGGTTTTTAAGTAGAGATTTTAATATGAATAATATTCTAGCTTGATAATGAAATGATTTTAAGAAAATATGATATTTTGGTAAGTATGAACCTCTTTGAAATGAAAAGAACCGATCGCTGTGAAAAATGTAAACGTTTAGTTGTTAAAGAGACCGGGATCAGATAATGTCATACTCTCTGCCAATAACGAAAACCACTTTAACAACTGTGCATGTGGTGGAGAATCCAGAATGAAGTAGGTTGGTTTGGAGGCGATTACTGGATTTGAAGAAAGAGAACGATAATGGATGGCCCTGACCTTCGGGCCATAATAGCCATACCCAGATTAATATTAGCTAGCTCCTCTTAGTAGACATGCTTCTTCGATACCATATATATTACTTTGTGATTGATTGGCGCCTTTGATTTTTGGAGTATTGTCTAGGGTGGGCGTTAGTCGCTGCTATGTGTTACCACCGGCCTGGGTCCGCAATCCGGTAGAATCCTACTGATGGGTATTGCCTCAATGCCTTGTCATATTTATCCTGATTGAGCCCCTTACAATTTTGATTTAACGTTGTTGTATAGCGGTGTATCCCTATCCACCGACCGTTACTGGTGTTTTATATGCAATGTTTATGACAACGTAAAAATGGTGTAAGGGTAAAAATGTAATCCCTCTTGCACTATTTCAATATTTTATATTTAACCATAGACACTATTATGATATCATATTATATTATATAGTATCTAGTTTGACGGATCCTTAAGAGATGGAATTTCCCATAACATCTCTTAAGTTATTGCACTTATATTATCACATGAAATTGATTTAACTGATATGAGAATATTTTAGTTCTGATCCAAGCGTTTTTGTCTTTTTATTTGTGCTTGGGTCAACCTGAGTTTTTCAGTTATTGAAGATACCATTACGGAGATGAAGATGGAGCTCAAGAGACGTATTTATTATTATTTATTCTGCTGCAAATATTGGTATGTTTATGATGATTTACTCTGATAGTTGTTGTAAAATATAATCAAATGTATGTTTTAACAGCTTCATGAACTTTTATTTATTTATTATATTTTGTCCTTCCGCTGTGAGATTCTGTGATTGTTTTTTTCCTTCTTTCTTATTTTTATTATATTATCCCAATAACTATCTGTATTTTTTATTTATTTAAGTCGACATGTGAGGATCATTATCGATTTGAACGGTCGAAAATCCCG